>OZ035838.1:8192119-8199619 GCA_964034765.1 Knipowitschia caucasica | reverse complement strand
GGGGGGGGGGGGGGGGGGGGGGGGGGGGGGGGGGGGGGGGGGGGGGGGGGATGGGGGGGGGGGGGGGGGGGGGGGGGGGGGGGGGGGGGGGGGGGGGGGGGGGGGGGGGGGGGGGGGGGGGGGGGGGGGGGGGGGGGGGGGGGGGGGGGGGGGGGGGGGGGGGGGGGGGGGGGGGGGGGGGGGGGGGGGGGGGGGGGGGGGGGGGGGGGGGGGGGGGGGGGGGGGGGGGGGGGGGGGGGGGGGGGGGGGGGGGGGGGGGGGGGGGGGGGGGGGGGGGGGGGGGGGGGGGGGGGGGGGGGGGGGGGGGGGGGGGGGGGGGGGGGGGGGGGGGGGGGGGGGGGGGGGGGGGGGGGGGGGGGGGGGGGGGGGGGGGGGGGGGGGGGGGGGGGGGGGGGGGGGGGGGGGGGGGGGGGGGGGGGGGGGGGGGGGGGGGGGGGGGGGGGGGGGGGGGGGGGGGGGGGGGGGGGGGGGGGGGGGGGGGGGGGGGGGGGGGGGGGGGGGGGGGGGGGGGGGGGGGGGGGGGGGGGGGGGGGGGGGGGGGGGGGGGGGGGGGGGGGGGGGGGGGGGGGGGGGGGGGGGGGGGGGGGGGGGGGGGGGGGGGGGGGGGGGGGGGGGGGGGGGGGGGGGGGGGGGGGGGGGGGGGGGGGGGGGGGGGGGGGGGGGGGGGGGGGGGGGGGGGGGGGGGGGGGGGGGGGGGGGGGGGGGGGGGGGGGGGGGGGGGGGGGGGGGGGGGGGGGGGGGGGGGGGGGGGGGGGGGGGGGGGGGGGGGGGGGGGGGGGGGGGGGGGGGGGGGGGGGGGGGGGGGGGGGGGGGGGGGGGGGGGGGGGGGGGGGGGGGGGGGGGGGGGGGGGGGGGGGGGGGGGGGGGGGGGGGGGGGGGGGGGGGGGGGGGGGGGGGGGGGGGGGGGGGGGGGGGGGGGGGGGGGGGGGGGGGGGGGGGGGGGGGGGGGGGGGGGGGGGGGGGGGGGGGGGGGGGGGGGGGGGGGGGGGGGGGGGGGGGGGGGGGGGGGGGGGGGGGGGGGGGGGGGGGGGGGGGGGGGGGGGGGGGGGGGGGGGGGGGGGGGGGGGGGGGGGGGGGGGGGGGGGGGGGGGGGGGGGGGGGGGGGGGGGGGGGGGGGGGGGGGGGGGGGGGGGGGGGGGGGGGGGGGGGGGGGGGGGGGGGGGGGGGGGGTGGGGGGGGGGGGGGGGGGGGGGGGGGGGGGGGGGGGGGGGGGGGGGGGGGGGGGGGGGGGGGGGGGGGGGGGGGGGGGGGGGGGGGGGGGGGGGGGGGGGGGGGGGGGGGGGGGGGGGGGGGGGGGGGGGGGGGGGGGGGGGGGGGGGGGGGGGGAGGGGGGGGGGGGGGGGGGGGGGGGGGGGGGGGGGGGGGGGGGGGGGGGGGGGGGGGGGGGGGGGGGGGGGGGGGGGGGGGGGGGGGGGGGGGGGGGGGGGGGGGGGGGGGGGGGGGGGGGGGGGGGGGGGGGGGGGGGGGGGGGGGGGGGGGGGGGGGGGGGGGGGGGGGGGGGGGGGGGGGGGGGGGGGGGGGGGGGGGGGGGGGGGGGGGGGGGGGGGGGGTGGGGGGGGGGGGGGGGGGGGGGGGGGGGGGGGGGGGGGGGGGGGGGGGGGGGGGGGGGGGGGGGGGGGGGGGGGGGGGGGGGGGGGGGGGGGGGGGGGGGGGGGGGGGGGGGGGGGGGGGGGGGGGGGGGGGGGGGGGGGGGGGGGGGGGGGGGGGGGGGGGGGGGGGGGGGGGGGGGGGGGGGGGGGGGGGGGGGGGGGGGGGGGGGGGGGGGGGGGGGGGGGGGGGGGGGGGGGGGGGGGGGGGGGGGGGGGGGGGGGGGGGGGGGGGGGGGGGGGGGGGGGGGGGGGGGGGGGGGGGGGGGGGGGGGGGGGGGGGGGGGGGGGGGGGGGGGGGGGGGGGGGGGGGGGGGGGGGGGGGGGGGGGGGGGGGGGGGGGGGGGGGGGGGGGGGGGGGGGGGGGGGGGGGGGGGGGGGGGGGAGGGGGGGGGGGGGGGGGGGGGGGGGGGGGGGGGGGGGGGGGGGGGGGGGGGGGGGGGGGGGGGGGGGGGGGGGGGGGGGGGGGGGGGGGGGGGGGGGGGGGGGGGGGGGGGGGGGGGGGGGGGGGGGGGGGGGGGGGGGGGGGGGGGGGGGGGGGGGGGGGGGGGGGGGGGGGGGGGGGGGGGGGAGGGGGGGGGGGGGGGGGGGGGGGGGGGGGGGGGGGGGGGGGGGGGGGGGGGGGGGGGGGGGGGGGGGGGGGGGGGGGGGGGGGGGGGGGGGGGGGGGGGGGGGGGGGGGGGGGGGGGGGGGGGGGGGGGGGGGGGGGGGGGGGGGGGGGGGGGGGGGGGGGGGGGGGGGGGGGGGGGGGGGGGGGGGGGGGGGGGGGGGGGGGGGGGGGGGGGGGGGGGGGGGGGGGGGGGTGGGGGGGGGGGGGGGGGGGGGGGGGGGGGGGGGGGGGGGGGGGGGGGGGGGGGGGGGGGGGGGGGGGGGGGGGGGGGGGGGGGGGGGGGGGGGGGGGGGGGGGGGGGGGGGGGGGGGGGGGGGGGGGGGGGGGGGGGGGGGGGGGGGGGGGGGGGGGGGGGGGGGGGGGGGGGGGGGGGGGGGGGGGGGGGGGGGGGGGGGGGGGGGGGGGGGGGGGGGGGGGGGGGGGGGGGGGGGGGGGGGGGGGGGGGGGGGGGGGGGGGGGGGGGGGGGGGGGGGGGGGGGGGGGGGGGGGGGGGGGGGGGGGGGGGGGGGGGGGGGGGGGGGGGGGGGGGGGGGGGGGGGGGGGGGGGGGGGGGGGGGGGGGGGGGGGGGGGGGGGGGGGGGGGGGGGGGGGGGGGGGGGGGGGGGGGGGGGGGGGGGGGGGGGGGGGGGGGGGGGGGGGGGGGGGGGGGGGGGGGGGGGGGGGGGGGGGGGGGGGGGGGGGGGGGGGGGGGGGGGGGGGGGGGGGGGGGGGGGGGGGGGGGGGGGGGGGGGGGGGGGGGGGGGGGGGGGGGGGGGGGGGGGGGGGGGGGGGGGGGGGGGGGGGGGGGGGGGGGGGGGGGGGGGGGGGGGGGGGGGGGGGGGGGGGGGGGGGGGGGGGGGGGGGGGGGGGGGGGGGGGGGGGGGGGGGGGGGGGGGGGGGGGGGGGGGGGGGGGGGGGGGGGGGGGGGGGGGGGGGGGGGGGGGGGGGGGGGGGGGGGGGGGGGGGGGGGGGGGGGGGGGGGGGGGGGGGGGGGGGGGGGGGGGGGGGGGGGGGGGGGGGTGGGGGGGGGGGGGGGGGGGGGGGGGGGGGGGGGGGGGGGGGGGGGGGGGGGGGGGGGGGGGGGGGGGGGGGGGGGGGGGGGGGGGGGGGGGGGGGGGGGGGGGGGGGGGGGGGGGAGGGGGGGGGGGGGGGGGGGGGGGGGGGGGGGGGGGGGGGGGGGGGGGGGGGGGGGGGGGGGGGGGGGGGGGGGGGGGGGGGGGGGGGGGGGGGGGGGGGGGGGGGGGGGGGGGGGGGGGGGGGGGGGGGGGGGGGGGGGGGGGGGGGGGGGGGGGGGGGGGGGGGGGGGGGGGGGGGGGGGGGGGGGGGGGGGGGGGGGGGGGGGGGGGGGGGGGGGGGGGGGGGGGGGGGGGGGGGGGGGGGGGGGGGGGGGGGGGGGGGGGGGGGGGGGGGGGGGGGGGGGGGGGGGGGGGGGGGGGGGGGGGGGGGGGGGGGGGGGGGGGGGGGGGGGGGGGGGGGGGGGGGGGGGGGGGGGGGGGGGGGGGGGGGGGGGGGGGGGGGGGGGGGGGGGGGGGGGGGGGGGGGGGGGGGGGGGGGGGGGGGGGGGGGGGGGGGGGGGGGGGGGGGGGGGGGGGGGGGGGGGGGGGGGGGGGGGGGGGGGGGGGGGGGGGGGGGGGGGGGGGGGGGGGGGGGGGGGGGGGGGGGGGGGGGGGGGGGGGGGGGGGGGGGGGGGGGGGGGGGGGGGGGGGGGGGGGGGGGGGGGGGGGGGGGGGGGGGGGGGGGGGGGGGGGGGGGGGGGGGGGGGGGGGGGGGGGGGGGGGGGGGGGGGGGGGGGGGGGGGGGGGGGGGGGGGGGGGGGGGGGGGGTGGGGGGGGGGGGGGGGGGGGGGGGGGGGGGGGGGGGGGGGGGGGGGGGGGGGGGGGGGGGGGGGGGGGGGGGGGGGGGGGGGGGGGGGGGGGGGGGGGGGGGGGGGGGGGGGGGGGGGGGGGGGGGGGGGGGGGGGGGGGGGGGGGGGGGGGGGGGGGGGGGGGGGGGGGGGGGGGGGGGGGGGGGGGGGGGGGGGGGGGGGGGGGGGGGGGGGGGGGGGGGGGGGGGGGGGGGGGGGGGGGGGGGGGGGGGGGGGGGGGGGGGGGGGGGGGGGGGGGGGGGGGGGGGGGGGGGGGGGGGGGGGGGGGGGGGGGGGGGGGGGGGGGGGGGGGGGGGGGGGGGGGGGGGGGGGGGGGGGGGGGGGGGGGGGGGGGGGGGGGGGGGGGGGGGGGGGGGGGGGGGGGGGGGGGGGGGGGGGGGGGGGGGGGGGGGGGGGGGGGGGGGGGGGGGGGGGGGGGGGGGGGGGGGGGGGGGGGGGGGGGGGGGGGGGGGGGGGGGGGGGTGGGGGGGGGGGGGGGGGGGGGGGGGGGGGGGGGGGGGGGGGGGGGGGGGGGGGGGGGGGGGGGGGGGGGGGGGGGGGGGGGGGGGGGGGGGGGGGGGGGGGGGGGGGGGGGGGGGGGGGGGGGGGGGGGGGGGGGGGGGGGGGGGGGGGGGGGGGGGGGGGGGGGGGGGGGGGGGGGGGGGGGGGGGGGGGGGGGGGGGGGGGGGGGGGGGGGGGGGGGGGGGGGGGGGGGGGGGGGGGGGGGGGGGGGGGGGGGGGGGGGGGGGGGGGGGGGGGGGGGGGGGGGGGGGGGGGGGGGGGGGGGGGGGGGGGGGGGGGGGGGGGGGGGGGGGGGGGGGGGGGGGGGGGGGGGGGGGGGGGGGGGGGGGGGGGGGGGGGGGGGGGGGGGGGGGGGGGGGGGGGGGGGGGGGGGGGGGGGGGGGGGGGGGGGGGGGGGGGGGGGGGGGGGGGGGGGGGGGGGGGGGGGGGGGGGGGGGGGGGGGGGGGGGGGGGGGGGGGGGGGGGGGGGGGGGGGGGGGGGGGGGGGGGGGGGGGGGGGGGGGGGGGGGGGGGGGGGGGGGGGGGGGGGGGGGGGGGGGGGGGGGGGGGGGGGGGGGGGTGGGGGGGGGGGGGGGGGGGGGGGGGGGGGGGGGGGGGGGGGGGGGGGGGGGGGGGGGGGGGGGGGGGGGGGGGGGGGGGGGGGGGGGGGGGGGGGGGGGGGGGGGGGGGGGGGGGGGGGGGGGGGGGGGGGGGGGGGGGGGGGGGGGGGGGGGGGGGGGGGGGGGGGGGGGGGGGGGGGGGGGGGGGGGGGGGGGGGGGGGGGGGGGGGGGGGGGGGGGGGGGGGGGGGGGGGGGGGGGGGGGGGGGGGGGGGGGGGGGGGGGGGGGGGGGGGGGGGGGGGGGGGGGGGGGGGGGGGGGGGGGGGGGGGGGGGGGGGGGGGGGGGGGGGGGGGGGGGGGGGGGGGGGGGGGGGGGGGGGGGGGGGGGGGGGGGGGGGGGGGGGGGGGGGGGGGGGGGGGGGGGGGGGGGGGGGGGGGGGGGGGGGGGGGGGGGGGGGGGGGGGGGGGGGGGGGGGGGGGGGGGGGGGGGGGGGGGGGGGGGGGGGGGGGGGGGGGGGGGGGGGGGGGGGGGGGGGGGGGGGGGGGGGGGGGGGGGGGGGGGGGGGGGGGGGGGGGGGGGGGGGGGGGGGGGGGGGGGGGGGGGGGGGGGGGGGGGGGGGGGGGGGGGGGGGGGGGGGGGGGGGGGGGGGGGGGGGGGGGGGGGGGGGGGGGGGGGGGGGGGGGGGGGGGGGGGGGGGGGGGGGGGGGGGGGGGGGGGGGGGGGGGGGGGGGGGGGGGGGGGGGGGGGGGGGGGGGGGGGGGGGGGGGGGGGGGGGGGGGGGGGGGGGGGGGGGGGGGGGGGGGGGGGGGGGGGGGGGGGGGGGGGGGGGGGGGGGGGGGGGGGGGGGGGGGGGGGGGGGGGGGGGGGGGGGGGGGGGGGGGGGGGGGGGGGGGGGGGGGGGGGGGGGGGGGGGGGGGGGGGGGGGGGGGGGGGGGGGGGGGGGGGGGGGGGGGGGGGGGGGGGGGGGGGGGGGGGGGGGGGGGGGGGGGGGGTGGGGGGGGGGGGGGTGGGGGGGGGGGGGGGGGGGGGGGGGGGGGGGGGGGGGGGGGGGGGGGGGGGGGGGGGGGGGGGGGGGGGGGGGGGGGGGGGGGGGGGGGGGGGGGGGGGGGGGGGGGGGGGGGGGGGGGGGGGGGGGGGGGGGGGGGGGGGGGGGGGGGGGGGGGGGGGGGGGGGGGGGGGGGGGGGGGGGGGGGGGGGGGGGGAGGGGGGGGGGGGGGGGGGGGGGGGGGGGGGGGGGGGGGGGGGGGGGGGGGGGGGGGGGGGGGGGGGGGGGGGGGGGGGGGGGGGGGGGGGGGGGGGGGGGGGGGGGGGGGGGGGGGGGGGGGGGGGGGGGGGGGGGGGGGGGGGGGGGGGGGGGGGGGGGGGGGGGGGGGGGGGGGGGGGGGGGGGGGGGGGGGGGGGGGGGGGGGGGGGGGGGGGGGAGGGGGGGGGGGGGGGGGGGGGGGGGGGGGGGGGGGGGGGGGGGGGGGGGGGGGGGGGGGGGGGGGGGGGGGGGGGGGGGGGGGGGGGGGGGGGGGGGGGGGGGGGGGGGGGGGGGGGGGGGGGGGGGGGGGGGGGGGGGGGGGGGGGGGGGGGGGGGGGGGGGGGGGGGGGGGGGGGGGGGGGGGGGGGGGGGGGGGGGGGGGGGGGGGGGGGGGGGGGGGGGGGGGGGGGGGGGGGGGGGGGGGGGGGGGGGGGGGGGGGGGGGGGGGGGGGGGGGGGGGGGGGGGGGGGGGGGGGGGGGGGGGGGGGGGGGGGGGGGGGGGGGGGGGGGGGGGGGGGGGGGGGGGGGGGGGGGGGGGGGGGGGGGGGGGGGGGGGGGGGGGGGGGGGGGGGGGGGGGGGGGGGGGGGGGGGGGGGGGGGGGGGGGGGGGGGGGGGGGGGGGGGGGGGGGGGGGGGGGGGGGGGGGGGGGGGGGGGGGGGGGGGGGGGGGGGGGGGGGGGGGGGGGGGGGGGGGGGGGGGGGGGGGGGGGGGGGGGGGGGTGGGGGGGGGGGGGGGGGGGGGGGGGGGGGGGGGGGGGGGGGGGGGGGGGGGGGGGGGGGGGGGGGGGGGGGGGGGGGGGGGGGGGGGGGGGGGGGGGGGGGGGGGGGGGGGGGGGGGGGGGGGGGGGGGGGGGGGGGGGGGGGGGGGGGGGGGGGGGGGGGGGGGGGGGGGGGGGGGGGGGGGGGGGGGGGTGGGGGGGGGGGGGGGGGGGGGGGGGGGGGGGGGGGGGGGGGGGGGGGGGGGGGGGGGGGGGGGGGGGGGGGGGGGGGGGGGGGGGGGGGGGGGGGGGGGGGGGGGGGGGGGGGGGGGGGGGGGGGGGGGGGGGGGGGGGGGGGGGGGGGGGGGGGGGGGGGGGGGGGGGGGGGGGGGGGGGGGGGGGGGGGGGGGGGGGGGGGGGGGGGGGGGGGGGGGGGGGGGGGGGGGGGGGGGGGGGGGGGGGGGGGGGGGGGGGGGGGG
>OZ035838.1:8182119-8187119 GCA_964034765.1 Knipowitschia caucasica | reverse complement strand
GGACCTGGGAGAAGCCTCCCGAGTGGTGAGTTGAAAGTCCGTCTGACAGGGGCCAGCGAGACTTTACCCAGCAGACTCCTCACTACACGCTTGGGCCCTGCCAAGGTCTGACAGCTTCCTTCCCCTGCCAGCGGATCCAACTCCAACCATGGGTGGTGATCGGGTTGACAGCTCCGCCCCTCCTCTTCCCCCGCGTGGTCCGAGACACGCGCGAAGGTCAGACTGATACACAACAAAGTCAAGCATCGACCACCGGCCTAGGGTGTCCTGGTGCCCATGCACTGGTGGACACCCCTTGTGCTCGAACAACTGAACACCGGCTCGGTTTCAGATCAGGGGGGCCGTTCTGCCCTATCAACCCCTCTCTGGACGTCCTTCACCTGCAGATTATGTGAAGATATTGCTGACAGCGACCACTGCATCCTTGAAGTAGCCAGAAATAATGTTGTTTGATTGATTCTGTAAAACGTTCCTGTTTAAGAAGAAGTGGAGCCCCCAGACCGCGGTCGTAGGAGGCAGGGAGGAGCTGTCTTTTTATTTATTTATGTTAAATTCAATTTACATATATACAGCATTTAAATCAAACGACTTCTTATTTCGACATAGTAGCAAATAATGTGAGCAATACGTTTTTATAATAAATCAAAGGAAAATGAGCCATCGAGACATTCCAATCCAATCTGCTATAGACCACTCTGACCAGACGATGGCGCTGAGAGGGGTCCACACGGAGCGAGTATTTCCACGGCTGAAAGGATGCGCTTTCTACGTGTTGAGTACGGGGTTTTATTCATGCATCTATAATGGGTTTATCTATTTCTAACCCTTTTCAAAGACCCTCACTGTTATCTGCGGAGTTATTTCTCCGGATTGTTGCTAAAAGAGTCGTGGGCTTTATTTTGTCACAATAAAATAATCAGACAAGGTACTTATTCCCTGTATGTCTCTGTGTTCTTGCTCATACGCCAACAACTTTACCCGCACGCTCCATCAGCTCACCCCCGCATGCACGCAAACACGTCACATTCACTTCAATGCACTGATCGCAATTCCAAAAGGGTAATATTGTCAGTGCCCGTGACTGTGGTTCTCCTGCCTCTGTCTGTGGTTCTCCTGCCTCTGTCTGTGGTTCTCCTGCCTCTGTGGTTCTCCTGCCTCTGTCTGCGGACCTCCCTCACTGTCCTGTAATCGCGAACGGTCTCTCTGTCAGTCACAATATTATTCACTGCATTTCTGGTGCATCCATCGATAGCCGTGATACTGACCAGATGTCACCAGTTGATGCTCAATGACTTTGAACAGCCACATGTGTTTTATTATTAATCTTCCACAGTCCGTTTAGGATAAACTAAATAGAGGCTTCTGAAGCGGATTTTAATCATAAACGGAGAGACCGTTTGCATTTTAACGCGATTACTACCTCAACATTATTGCTGCTACTTCATGGATGTGGTCTGTAGGCAAAATCTTCACATCTGCAGGTAGAGGATGACCCATGGTCATGGATCTATAACAGGGATGACCAGAGACCGTTCCAGACAGCAACACATACGAGTTTTCAACTGCACATGCGCAGTTGAAAACTCGTAATTTTGACTTTTAAAGTCGAAATTTTGACTTTTAAAGTCGAAATTTTGACTTTTAAAAGTCGAAATTTTGACTTTTAAAGTCGAAATTTTGACTTTTAAAGTCAAAATTTTGACTTTTAAAAGTCGAAATTTTGACTTTTAAAAGTCGAAATTTTGACTTTTAAAGTCAAAATTTTGACTTTCTGTAGGCTTTTTTTTTTTTTTTACATGGCGGAAACGGGCTTCCATACAAAACAAATGCGTTTCTATGGCAATAATGAATTGTGTGGACTTGACACCATGTGAATGATTTAAGAGTTCTTGTTTTCTTATTTTTTCTTGAATCAGGAAAGATGAGCCTAACTAAGTAATTGTTGCTTGTTTTGGATCCAAATATTACTTTTTTAAGCACATTTTTCTTAATAAGGAAGAGAATTAATTTCTTAACATAAGAATTTTATTCTCAAGGAAAATTTGCTAGATAAGATATTTTTTATTTTTATACAAAAAAAAACAAGGTTTTTTTTCTTATTTCAAGATTGTTTTTACTTGCTTAGAATTTACTTTTTGCAGTGCAGTAGGGTTTTACACTGGTCCAGACCACACTGTAAACCCTGACAAGTAAAGTTTACTTGAAAAAACCATGGAAATAAATTGCATATTAACTTCACTTGAATTCCTCGAGTACATCCTTTACTTGATATTACCAAGTAAACTGAGTGATTGGGATAAAGTTTAAATGTGAATTGAACTTTTGCTCTGACTGGGAATCGAACTCTGAATCTTGTGGTGGAAAGGTGAGAGTGCGATCCACTCAGCAACCATGAGATTCTACAACCTCACAGCAAAATGCTTGGTTTCGACAAAAAGGCAGAGAAAACCAAGTGTGAGAAATGTTGGATATTCTTAGCGTTGTTAAAAGAAAAGTTTGAATCGAATGAATACATACATTGTGCTATACAAAAAAACCGTCAATGCCATACAGTAATCGTACGGTCAGAATACCTTCAAATGTAAAAATCCACATCCACAGATGCAAAGATGAACCTCAAGCAATTTTAGCCTTTCTGTTTTATTATAAATTTGACAAAAAATAGTTTGAATCTACAGCCTCAGTCCTGGATCTACAGCCTCAGTCCTGGATCTACAGCCTCAGTCCTGGATCTACAGCCTCAGTCCTAGGTCTACAGCCTCAGTCCTGGATCTACAGCCTCAGTCCTAGGTCTACAGCCTCAGTCCTGGATCTACAGCCTCAGTCCTAGGTCTACAGCCTCAGTCCTGGATCTACAGCCTCAGTCCTGGATCTACAGCCTCAGTCCTGGATCTACAATCTCAGTCCTGGATCTACAGCCTCAGTCCTAGGTCTACAGCCTCAGTCCTGGATCTACAGCCTCAGTCCTAGGTCTACAGCCTCAGTCCTGGATCTACAGCCTCAGTCCTAGGTCTACAGCCTCAGTCCTGGATCTACAGCCTCAGTCCTAGGTCTACAGCCTCAGTCCTGGATCTACAGCCTCAGTCCTAGGTCTACAGCCTCAATCCTGGATCTAGAGCCTCAGTCCTGGATCTACAGCCTCAGTCCTAGGTCTACAGCCTCAGTCCTGGGTCTACAGCCTCAGTCCTAGGTCTACAACCTCAGTCCTGGGTCTCTATGTGGTGTCTTTGGTGGTGACTAATGCATTTACATGTCCGAGTGCCTCTCGTCCGATTGCTTGTTCTTCGCCGTGTTTCTCAGGGTTTTGTCCAATCGCTGACCTTCAAAAACACGTGAAGAGGTGAGTGTGCTTCTCCAACGGAATAATAAAGACCTCACGCTTCTGACGCAGAGTCTTATGTGTGTGTAAGTGCCCACTACACTCAGAGTGTGTGTATGTGTGTGTGTGTCAGGTCCAAGTTGATGAATAGGAAAGGCAATATGTATAGTGCATATATCATACACGAGGCAAAAATCAAGGCGTTAGAACCATGAATAAAAGAGTGAACATACAATCCTTCAGAAAACAGCACAGGGGCCAAAATTGACAGTGGTTTAAAAGCAAGATTATTACAGTTTTTCTCAGTCGCTTTGGGGCATTTCTCACATCACTCTTCACATTTGCAGTACAAACTGCAAAACCTTGTCGAGAACCTGCAAAAATGCATCACTTTCTCAAAGTGGAAAGTTAATTCCTCAAAAGCTTTGTGTCAATGAAACAAGTCCTGACACCAGTGTTTATGAACAAGACAGTCGTGGATTTGTCGTGTTTTCATTGTATGACATTCATATGTATGTGTGTATGTATGTATATGTGTATATATGTTTGTATGTATGTATGTGTGTATGTCCATCCATCCATTTTCTTCCCCTTAATCCATTTCTGGGTTAGGGGGGTGGCAGTCAGAGCTGCCCCCAGTACACAGAGCACCAGCCCCTCACTGATCCTCCTGCAGGTGAGTCCACAGGAGCTGAGATCTTTCAGTGGGGGCTTCAGGCAAAGTAGGGTTAAGTGTCTTGTCCAAGGACACAATGACAGCAGACATCAGTGGGAGTCATGAACTAAGTCTTGTGGTGGGCTCGAACCCACGACCTTCAGGCTCAAAGGCGTGTCAAAAAAGCTCTACCGACTGAGCCACTGTTGCCCCATGTATGTAGGATGTACATGTATGTATGTACATGTATGTATGTACATGTATGTATGTACATGTATCTATGTGTGTATGCTGTACATGTGTGCATACATACATGTTCGTACATATGTATGATTGCATGTATGCATTTATTTAACATATTTCCTGCATATGCTTTCTGCAATTCAACAGCATTGTGCAAAAAAAACAAAAAAACGTACAGTATTTAGAACAAACATAAGAAATAGCATTATGGTAGATCTGTGACAAACGTAAACGATATAACAGTACATTAATGTAAAGTGAACATACATCATAGGGAAAGACAATTCCGTCATAAGTATTTTTCATTCTGACTGACAGGACACAGGCAAATCATAAAGTTATAAAACATCAGAGAATTGTATGAAAATAACTGATACATGTCCAAAAGGAGAAAATGCTACGATGATGTGCACAAATGACTCAATGTGGTGGAGATTGAACTAATAGTTTTGAGAACTTTAAGTCTGATGTGAAAAATGCACCAAAACAACTGAGGAAACTGTCATTTCAATCTACACAGTAATCCTGGAATTTCATATTCACAGTTTTTAGTATGTATTTAATTCTACTTTATGGTTTTTATATTATTATTTGGAAAAACTGGTTCATTATTGTGACACAGCTCGGGGCGGCACAGTGGCTGAGTGGATAGCACTCTCGCCTCTCAGCATGAAGGTCCTGGGTTCGAATCCCGGCCGGACTAGGGCCTTTCTGAGTGGAGTTTCCATGTTCTCCCCATGTCTGCGTAGGTTTCCTCCGGGTACTCCGGTTTCCCCTACCACT
>OZ035838.1:7952119-8177119 GCA_964034765.1 Knipowitschia caucasica | reverse complement strand
TTAAAAAAAAAAACAACAACATTGTCCTAAGTTTATTATCCCTGTGCTAATGTGAATACTGCTTCAAGCCTTTCACACCCAGCATGTAGCCTGTAAGCTAGCTTTTGTATATAAAGTCCCCAAACCCCAGGATTCCCTAAAATACATAGTTACATGTGGGTAAGAGATAGTGAATAAATGATTGAAGAAAAGCAACAACCAGAGAGAACAGAGAGAGAGAGAGAGACCAGGAAGACCGGAGAAATACACGAGAGAGAGAGACCGGAGAGACCAGGGAGACCAGAGAGAGACCAGAGAGGGACCAGAGAGGGACCAGAGAGAGACCAGAGACCAGGGAGACACAAACACACACACACAGAGATCTGTGTGTGTGCACATCTGCATGCGTGTGTGATACTGTTTTGCAAAATCCTCCATTTTGAGAACCATTGGTCATTCCCACTGAACAAAAGGACAGGTTTTAAATAGTTCTCTCTCTCTCTGTCTCCCTGGTCTCTCTCTCACTCTTGTATCTCTCTGGTTAGGCCTCCCTGGCCTCTCTCTTTGCTGTATTTTAGTGGTGACTATTGCATACAACCAACATCACCTGGTCTACATCTGTGTCTCTGCTGGTCTGTGTCTCTGCTGGTCTGTGTCTCTGCTGGTCTGTGTCTCTACTGGTCTGTGTCTCTCCTAGTCTGTGTCTCTCCTAGTCTGTGTCTCTCCTAGTCTGTGTCTCTGCAGGTCTGTGTCTCTCCTAGTCTGTGTCTCTGCAGGTCTGTGTCTCTGCAGGTCTGTGTCTCTGCTGGTCTGTGTCTCTGCTGGTCTGTGTCTCTACTGGTCTGAGCCTCTCCTGGTCTGTGTCTCTGCTGGTCCTCAAACATGTCCCTTGTCCTCTACACATGTTTAATGCTTTTAACTTAAAAGCATATGGGAGGATTTTCTCAAATGTTAGTAGAACCTCCCTCTCCACTTTTTGAACAAAACTCTCTGGTCTTTTGGTCTTTGGCCCTGTGTCGCTGCAGGGCCAAAGAAAAGCCTTACACAATGAAGTGCTATTGCAATAATACTTCAGACGTTCAAGAATCTGTCTTTATTTAATCACCAGAACAAACCCACACACACACACACACACACACACACACACACACACACACACACACGCGTGTCCCACTTAGCCGCTGCACTTTGGAGAAACACACATGTCACACTTGTACACATTGCTCTGACACAAACAACACAATCCGTACTGAGCTGTTTGCTACAGTAGCAGAATGTAAACAGGAGGAGAAACGGAAACTTAACTTGCACAACGCCGTCGTCGTTGGTTAGTGTTAGCGCCACCAGCTGGACTGAGCGTTGTACTACAGCACAGCTGCTCTGGCACAGTTGAAAGAACAAGCCCTTATGACCGCGGGCTGTGACCGCGGGCTGTGCTTCACGTGGCGACGATCTGGGCCACTTGGCCTGGTTCATTTGTAAAAACCTATGTGGCCGTGCCCTAATTTTAACAAACAGTAAATGGTTGCCTTACCTTTTTTAAGTTTAGGGTATTGAATTTCTTGATTGCTGCTATTTAAAAAGATTAACAAAGCAGTACATACAGTTTTAGATTTACTTGACAATAAGTTCATTAAAGCATTTAATTTCACTGATTCAAAACTGTTATTGTATAAAAAATACATGTTTTTATTATTTGTAAATAAAAGTAATGTCTCACAGTAATCTAATGTTTTAATTGCTGAGAAATTATATTTTTTAACCAACTTATTGTCAAGTAAATTGTAACATGTATATATTGCTTACTTAATCTTTTTAACTTATGGAGTTTATGGTATCAAATGATTTGATACCATAAACTTTTAAAAGTACAAATTAAAGGTACAGCACCTTTAATTAATCTAATTTATGAAAGTTTGACATGAAAGTCATGGGTACAAGTTGTTTGACACGGCTGCAGTTCAGTGGTTGGTGATGATCGACCTGAAGGAAAAGTGAAGCTGGTGTTAAATATTATAAAAGGTCAAAAATGATCTATTATTCAAGTCTACTTCTACTACTTCCTTTCCAGTCTGGTTTTAATTTAGTAAAAGAGCAAAGGAGCAGAGACGGAGGGAAAAGATCTCCATTACTGCTCAGTCTGTGTCCCTTCTCCCACCTCTGGTCACGAGGGAGCAGCGTCTTCAGTCAGAGCTCTACGACCTGTCTCTCCTCTCGTTATGAGCTTTGGGTAATGACCAAAAGGACAAGATTGTGGATACAAGCTGTCTACACCTTTAACGGAAGAGACCGGGGAGAGGAGGAGAGAGGGACCAGAGCGAGACTAGAAAGAGGAGGAGATAGAGAGACCAGAGAGAGACTAGAAAGAGGAGGAGATAGAGAGACCAGAGAGAGACTAGAAAGAGGAGGAGAGAGAGAGACCAGAGAGAGACTAAGAAGAGGAGGAGAGAGAGAGACCAGAGAGAGACCTAAGAGAGAGACTAGAAAGAGGAGAGAGGGATACTAGAGAAAAAGAGACTAGAGAGCGTCTAAAGAAAGAAGGGGGGAGAGACACCAGAACGAGTCCAAAGAGAAACACGAGAGATATTAAAGAGGTAGAAAGAGAACAAAGAGATAGACCAGAAAGAAAATAGAGAGACCAGAGAGATGGAGACAGGAGGAGAGAGAGACTAGAGAGATAGAAAAAGACCAGAACGAGACTAGAGAGAGGGAGAGAGACCAGAGGGATAGAATGAGACCAGAGAGAGACTGGAGAGAGAACGAAGAAAGACCAGAGAGAGACCAAAGAGGGAGATTAGAGAAAGACCAGCGAGAGACAAGGGAGAGTCCGGCTCAATAACAGACGTGAACAATATCACCTCTGTTCCCAGACACAAAAAAGTGAAAAATGTCATTTGTGTGTAGCTCGACCGCTCCAAACTCCTCTACACTTCTATGAAAGCTTCTCTTGTGGAAAGTCAACAAAGATAATGACTTGGATTAAATCTTTAAATCACACAGTGACGGTGTAATCAACACGTACAGGTTTTAAAATCCTGCACACAGATTATCAGACGTGTTTGCTGCCTTCACACGGTGATTAGAAGCAAAGCTATCTCTGCACATGGAGAAGGCCTGACATGGCCTGCAGAGCCACATTAGCATGTTTATTAGCCACAGTGAGAGCGTCTGCTTATGTGAGTGGCGTGATGAGAGGAGACGCCACAGGTCAAAGCAAGGAGACCCAGACTGACTGCTGCAGCCTGAAGGAACTGATCCCAGAAGCAGAAGCACAACATGGCCGACGAGAAGAGTGTGCGTGTTCGGATTATAAAGCAATAGTTATTTTCAAATTGCCAAACTAAAAAACATAGTTAAATAGCCTCTTTAGCGTCTCCATTAATAGCCGTCACTGTCTGCGGCTGAAAACACTGTATCCTTTTCAGCTGTGATAACACATGCTCTCATCCATCTCTGTGAAGGAATAAAATAAACAGCCTCAGTCTCGCAGCCGTCGTTAGCACCGTGCATCTCATACATGACATTCAGCAGCAGCAGAACCATCAGTCACTGGGAGAAGCCCATCCAACTCTTTGCGTCTATGAATGTGTTAAATCATGTGTGTCGTTATCCTGCTGACCCTGTAGACACATCAACAGCAGTGGTAATGTGGAATATTAAGTTACGCATCAGTCACTTTATCTTTTGACTCTTTCCATTACGCTGCTAATGCATGTACAGAAGTCTGGCAAGGCATGTTTATTACCATAGCACAGTTTAGAGACAAAAAAATGGCTTTGAACAGCATCAGAAAAGAAGCCTGTCTCACATTTTCAGGAAAATTGTCCCAGATTTTAGCTGCATTTATTTGAAATGCTGTCTCCCCATCTTTAGGTTGGACTCTTGGCACCAGCAGGAGGCCAGTCCCTGTGCTCCTCAGAGTCCCAACTGCAGACAGTCCCTGTGCTCCTCAGAGCCCCAACAGCAGACAGTCCCTGTGCTCCTCAGAGTCCGTTCATATGGTACTAACAAGTTACAGATGGAGGGACTTCTAAATAACAGAGCTGGCACTGCCCTAAGTTGGTTCAGGTCTTACGTTGAAGACAGGAAGTACTTTGTGGAGATTGGAAACTGTGTCTCAGATCATATGGCCCTGACCTGTGGAGTACCACAGGGGTCGATCCTGGGACCTCTTCTGTTCAATCTCTACATGCTGCCGTTAGGTCAGTTAATACGCAGAAACGAAGTGTCCTATCATAACTATGCAGACGACACTCAGATTTATGTCTCACTGACTGCAGGAGAACATGGACCAGTGGACTCACTCCTTCACTGTATCCAACAGATCAGTGAGTGGATGCAAAACTTCCTTCAGCTAAACGCAGACAAAACTGAAATAATTGTCTTTGGTCCCCAGAAACAAAGAGAGAGCGTCATCTGTCACCTACACTCTCTCTCCCTAAAACCTGCTCACAGGTCTGTCCAAACAGGCTGTAAAACAGCTGCAGTACATTCAAAATGCAACAGCTTGAGTCCTGACTAGAACCAGGAAGTACGACCATATTAGTCCGGTCCTCAGGTCTCTGCACTGGCTTCCTGTGGCTCAGAGAATAGACTTTAAAACAGCTCTGCTTGTTACAAGTCTCTCCATGGCCTCGCACCAAAATATATTATTGACATGTTAGTCCCATATGAACCAGCCCGGACTCTGAGGAGCACAGGGACTGGACTCCTGTTAGTGCCCAGAGTCAGAACTAAACATGGGGAGGCTGCTTTTCAGATTCATGCTGCAAAAATCTGGAGCAGTCTTCCTGAAGATGTGAGACAGCCCTCCTCTCTGACAATGTTCAAAACCAGGTTAAAAACAGTTGTGTTTAGCTGTGCATACAACTGAGGGATTTTATATTTTTATCTTTCTGTTTAATGTACTGTGATTTTTTTTAGGATTTTAATGCTAAAAATGCTATCTTATTTTGTTCAGTATTTTGAGTTGCCTTGTGAATGAATTGTCCATCCATCCATCCATTTTCTTCCGCTTCATCCGTTGCCGGGTCGCGGGGGCAGCAGTCTAAGCAGAGACGCCCAGACTTCCCTATCCACACACACCTCCTCCAGCTCGTCCGGGGGGACTCCAAGGCGTTCCCAGGCCAGCTGAGAGACATAGTCCCTCCAGCGTGTCCTGGGTCTTCCCCGGGGCCTCCTCCCGGTGGGACATGCCCGGAACACCTCCCCAGGGAGGCGTCCAGGAGGCATCCGGAACAGATGCCCGAGCCACCTCAACTGGTTCCTCTCGACGTGGAGTAGCAGCGGTTCTACTCCGAGCTCCTCCCGTGTGACTGAGCTCCTCACCCTATCTCTAAGGGAGCGCCCAGCCACTCTGCGGAGGAAGCTCATTTCGACCGCTTGTATCCGCGATCTTGTTCTTTCGGTCATTACCCAAAGCTCATGACCATAGGTGAGGGAGGGGACGAAGATTGACCGGTAAATTGAGAGCTTTGCCTTTCGGCTCAGCTCCCTCTTTACCACAACGGTCCGATACAGCGACCGCATCACTGCGCACGCTGCACCGATCCGCCTGTCAATCTCACGCTCCATCCTTCCCTCACTCGTGAACAAGACTCCGAGATACTTGAACTCCTCCACTTGAGGAAGGGCCTCTCCACCCACCCGGAGAGGGCAAGGCACCTTTTTCCGGTCGAGCACCATGGCCTCAGATTTGGAGGTGCTGATTCTCATCCCAGCCGCATGGATTCTGTCCATGAATACAGTGAACAGAACCGGTGACAAAGGGCAGCCCTGGCGGAGGCCAACACGCACCGGGAACAGGTCTGACTTACTGCCGGCAATGCGCACGCAGCTCTGGCTCCGGTCATACAGGGACCGGACGGCCCTCAGCAGAGGACCCCGGACCCCGTACTCACGGAGGACCCCCCAAAGGACACCCCGGGGAACACGGTCGAACGCCTTCTCCAAATCCACAAAGCACATGTGGACAGGTTGGGCGAACTCCCATGAACCCTCGAGTATCCGATGGAGAGTGTAGAGCTGGTCCAGTGTTCCACGGCCGGGACGAAAACCACACTGCTCCTCCTGAATCCGAGATTCGACCATCGGCCGTAACCTCCTCTCCAGTACCTTGGAGTAAACCTTACCAGGGAGGCTGAGGAGTGTGATCCCACGATAATTGGAACACACCCTCCGGTCCCCCTTCTTGTAGAGAGGGACCACCACCCCGGTCTGCCACTCCATTGGCACCGCCCCCGATCGCCACGTGATGTTGCAGGGACGTGTCAGCCAAGACAGTCCTACAACATCCAGAGACTTTAGATAGTCAGGACGGATCTCATCCACTCCCGGCGCCTTGCCACCAAGGAGGCTGCCAACCACCTTGGTGACCTCTGCCAGGGTGACAGAAGTATCCGCCCCAACATCCTCAGCCTCTGCCTCCGGAGCGGAGGACGTGACGGGGGGATTGAGGAGAACCTCAAAGTATTCCTTCCACCGTCCGACAATATCCCCGGTCGAGGTCAGCAGCTCACCCCCCGCACCGTACACGGTGTTGGCAAAGAACTGCTTCCCCCTCCTGAGGCGCCGGACGGTTTGCCAGAATCTCTTCGAGGCCGACCGATAGTCATGCTCCATGGACTCTCCGAATTCCTCCCAGTCCCGGGTTTTTGCCTCTGCAACAGCCCGGGCCGCGGCACGCTTGGCCTGCCGGTACTGGACAGCTGCCTCAGGAGTCCCCCGAACCATCATGGCTCGATAGGACTCCTTCTTCAGCCTGACGGCATCCCTTACTGCCGGTGTCCACCACCGGGTTCGGGGGTTGCCGCCGGGACCAGCACCAGAGACCTTGCGACCACAGCTACGAGCCGCCGCATCGGCGATAGAGGAAGAGAACATGGTCCACTCAGACTCAATATCCCCCTCCTCCGCCGGGACCTGGGAGAAGCTCTCCCGGAGGTGTGAGTTGAAAGTCCGTCTGACAGGGGTCTCAGCGAGACGTTCCCAGCAGACCCTCACTACACGCTTAGGTCTGCCAGGTCTGACCGGCTTCTTCCCCTGCCAGCGGATCCAACTCACGACCAGGTGGTGATCGGTTGACAGCTCCGCCCCTCTCTTTACCCGAGTGTCCGAGACATGCGGCCGAAGGTCAGATGATACGACAACAAAGTCGATCATCGACCTCCGGCCTAGGGTGTCCTGGTGCCACGTGCACTGGTGGACACCCTTGTGCTCAAACATGGTGTTCGTGATGGACAAACCGTGACTAGCACAGAAGTCCAACAACTGAACACCACTCGGGTTCAGATCAGGGGGGCCATTCTTCCCGATCACCCCTCTCCAAGTGTCACTGGCGCTTCCCACATGGGCGTTAAAGTCCCCCAGGAGAATGACGGAGTCCCCGGGCGGTGCACCGTCCAGTACCCCTCCCAAGGACTCCAAGAAGGCCGAGTACTCTGCACTGCTGTTATGCCCGTAGGCCGTCACAACAGTGAGAGACTTGTCCCCCACCCAAAGGCGGAGGGACGCGACCCTCTCATTCACCGGGGAGAACTCCAACACGTGGCGGCTGAGATGGGGGGCAATGAGTATGGCCACCCCAGCTCGCCGCCTCTCCCCGCGAGAAACACCAGAAAAGTGGAGCGTCCAACCCCTCTCAAGGAGTTGGGTTCCAGAGCCCAAGCTGTGTGTGGAGGTGAGGCCGACTATCTCTAGTCGGTACCTCTCGACCTCCCCCACAAGCTCGGGCTCCTTCCCCCCCAGTGAGGTGACGTTCCACGTCCCAAGAGCCAGATGTTGGGTGTGCGGACTGGGTCGCCGAGGTCTCCGCCTTCGACTGCTGCCCAGTCCTCTCTGCACCGAGCCGCCACGGACCCCTCTGCGGGTGGTGGGCCCACAGGAGGGACTGCCCACGTCGTCCTTTCGGGCTGAGCCCGGCCGGGCCCCGTGGGCTAAGGCCCGGCCACCAGGCGCTCGCATTCGAGCCCCGACCCCAGGCCTGGCTCCAGGGTGGGGCCCCGGCTGCGCCATGCCGGGCGACGTCACGGTTCTTTTTTTCGTGCTGTCCATGTTGGCTTCTGACTGCTCTTCGTCTGACTCGTCACCTGAGACCTGTCTGCCATGGGAGACCCTACCAGGGGCATGAAGCCCCAGACAGCATAGCTCCCAGGATCATCCGAGTGCTCAAACTCCCCCACCACGTTAAGGTGGCAGTCCAGGGGGGAGAGTGAATGAATTGTGCTATACAAATAAACTTGCCTTGCCTTTAAAGCCTATTCTCGGAGCCACAGGAAGCAGAGACCTGCAAATATCATCAGGTCTTCAGGTTCAGACTGGAGTCATTTGAGGAAACGCAGGGAGTCTGGTGTGCTCCTGCTTGGTTGGAACAAAAACCTGCAGCCAAGCGTCCCTCTGAAGATGGAGATGAAGACCTCTGCTTTACATTTCTTCACTGTTGCTAACATGTAAAGATGATAACATATAACTACACTTTGCTTGCACTAGAATACACAGTACTTTACACTTGCCTCTTATTTTTCCAAATGTAAAACTTTTACACCTCTATTATTATTTTTTTCAATATAGAGTTTTTATACTTGTTATTTGATGCAAGAGTTAGATATTTTGTTTTATTTCAATGAGTATAGCTATTGTTCACTTGTGCCGTGTGCTCCTCTTTCCTACTGTTCTATAACTTGTGATGCAACACTAAAATTTCCCCACGATGGGACGAATAAAGGATCTCTTAATCTTAATCTTAATCTTGCATTGAGCTGTAAAACAGGAAATGCCAACGTGAAGGTTCTCCGGATCAAGTTTATAAAAGGGAACTAATGCATGTGTAATATTTGTCCTTAAAAAGACACTATGTTCACGTTTGCAGCGATGGGTAATGAGCCTGAACACAATCCGAACAACAAACAACACTTTCTGGGGCGACAGTGGCTCAGTTGGTGGAGCATTGGCCTTTGAGCCCAAAAGTTGTGGGTTAGAGCCCACCACGAAACCTTCTCCACCGGCTTCACCGATGTCTGCTGTTGTTGTGTCCTTGGGCAACTTACCCCACTTTGCCTATAAGGGGCGCGGAAGTGATGTCCGTTGCTTGCCTTGATGTGTATGTGTATGCATCAAACTGAAATTTTCCCGTTGTAAGACGGATAAAGGACCTTCTTCTTCTTTCTTTCTTTTTTATTTTAAACCGTACATTCACCCTTGGCCTTGCTGCTTTACCTCAGTATCAGTTTTTCTTCTTCCCACTCCATTTCGAGTTCATGGAGCAGTTTGTGTTTTATAACAACAAAGCCTATGTCAATATGTAAAGGTGGTTTTATTTATTTTTCTAATTGTCTGTGCACGGGTGCATTAGCGAGGTGAGTTGAATATACTTGTTGGTGTGGTCTGCCCACTGATGCACCATTGTGCATTTGGACGCTTTTTGTGTGTGCAAATGTGTACTGTCATGGGCTCGGAAGGAACAAATAAATGAAAAGAAATCATGTCATGGGATAAAAAACATATAAAGCTAAAGATGAGTTGCGGGGGCTCAGCCATGCTCTGACCATTTAGAGCTGCTGATCAGAGCGGAGCTAGAACGGAGAAAACTAAAGTGTAGATTTGAAGAAAACTTTAGGATTTGAAAAGAAAAAAGTTCAGGATGACAACAGACGCTAAAATACCCACAAACTCGAGCTTTATGAAAGCTGTAGGTTCTCTGTCAGCTGAAGTCGAGCTGTCTAGCCTGGCCTTAGCCATTCGTACACTCCGCTCAATCACCATTTCACTGCACGTAACGTCTGGGTCTAGTCCCTGGGTTAGCGATTACAATCAGTTGAATTTCGACCAACCTACCAGCGAGCGCGGAAGGCAGGTGATGTAGTTAGTTGTGGGTGACGCCAAGAGTTTGCGTCAAATGGGAAGGTCGTAGTTTGGCAATGGCGAAAAATGCAATAGTAAAGTAATTCGGTCTGGTTCTATCAAGAAATTGAAGCCGGAGCAAGAGGAATGTTTAGCAAATGTAATCGCTAGAATAAATTGTGGCGCTACTCGCCACGGGCTCCATTAGCCGCAAAGGAGATGGCTAGGCTAAATGCTACAGACTAACGACAGACTCAGGCGCATTACATACGTCACGGTAAACTCAGATCCAATCGTTTCAATCTGTAAAAGGAGTTAACCCCTCCTATCTGTAAACGGAGCTCAATGTGGAGCACCTCCAGACCTTAGTACGAAATGTCATTTGTACAATGGTGTGGTACGACCAGGCTAGTTTACACTGAGTTCTATGGGACATTTTTCTGGGTAGCCCGCGTGAATTTAGTCTGCAGTACCACGGGTGCTCCTTGTGCCCTTGGGTGGAACAGCAAGTAATATTTGCAGATATTATTATAGATACTTGGTCTGTATACAGTCTGTTAGCATCGTCCATCTGAATCATAGACTGTAAATGGTAACTGACGTAGTCACGCCTATCTCCGCCATTGAATTAAAAGCACCACCACTTTCGGCGTCTATGGGCCGTTTCAAGATGGCCGCAAGGGCTGGAAAACATGAAAAAATGTATTTGCGCAGGCGTCATCCGACAAGAGCCCCATTCATTTGACGAGTGCCTTCAAAATTCCGCAACGACTGAACTACACGTCCAAAATAGTACACTCCCCTCAGCCTTGACAGCATCTGGAACGCAGCTTTGGGTCAAGAGCGACTTTTGGACAATCTTGTAAAGCCGTTTTCGAGAGGTAAGAAGATGCTATACATTAGCATTGACTGATTTTTTTTCCGGGTCCAGCCCCATTGTGCCGAGGTGGTATTGCAAGCATGTCAGTGCACGTCATGTTGGCCACTTTTATGAGCCGGGACCAGCTCCCACCATTCTGTATGCAATCTTTTAGCATCGTCTGTATGTATACAGTCTGTGCTCCATATCCAGCTCCTCTTGGTACAAAGACACTTGGAACGGTGTGAATTCAATTTCCCATGCAGAGCAGAGCAGAGGCTGAGAGGAGTGATGGATGGACACAGACCTGAGCCGAGCCAACACACAGAGGACAGAGCTGATAAATGAGGAGGGGGGAGCCAGGGAAAAGGGGGGGCAGGATGACTCTATGAATGAATGATGTCGCTGGGGAACAGCAGCAGCTCTGTTTCTTAGAGTACATGCAGAACGTTTTCTTTCATGAACACAGTACTGTACATATATTTATGGTTATATAGAGAAATCCTTTATTGGTCCCGCAGTGGGGGAAATGTCAGTGTTGCATTGCAAGTTACATAACAGTAAGAATACAGTAAGTGAGCATTAGCTCAGCAAAAACTCAAAAGAAATCCCGACACTAGAATTATCAGAGAGAGACAGAGACTAGAGAAAGAGACCAGAGAGAGAGACCAGAGAGAGACCAGAGAGAGACTAGAGAGAGACACCTGAGACAGACCAACGAGAGAATATATAAATAGAGAGAGACCACAGACTTTAGATATCCTTTATAGAACTGTTCCGTAGATATATGCATGAGTTGTGTATTTTTGGCTGTATCTAAAACACAACTACTAAAGCTGGGGTGCGTAACTTTCAGTCCACAATGTAACTATGTCATGGTATCCTGGCGGCGCCTTGGTGCAGTGTCACAGTAAATAGGTCCTGCGTTTGAATCGATCTTCAGGCCTTTCTGTGTAGAGTTTTCATGTTCTCCCCGTGTCTGTGTAGGTTTTTTACAGGTGCTCCGGTTTCCCCTACCACTGAAAACATGCACAATAGGTCTGGTAAGCGCCTCCTGATAACCCGGCTCCTAACTCTGTGCGGCGTGAAAGATGAACGGTCTCAAAAGTAAAGAGCTTTGTGACTCGGCCTGTGAAAAGGGCTTAAAATAAAGTCAGTTACTTACTATCCCTCTCACTAGTTCATGGTTCTAAAAACAGGCTATCACTTTAGATTATCCCACAATTATTAATAGTTAAATGCTAATTAGTGTACCCTAACCCTAACACTAATGCCAGCCTCAACCCTAGGGGTAATCCTAATCCTAACCCATCTAAATATCGCTAAATTAAAGCTGGGAAACTCCATTTTCTCTTGCATGTTGGTTGTACACAAATCCAAAATGTTGTAAACAAAGGAGACCTCAAAATGCCATCTTCATATCACTACATGTAATATCTGAACACTTTTCCAATACGGGACTTATCTGGACAAATCCCATAAACCCTCCATCTCTGTGTCTCGGTCCGAAGCCGACAAAGCAACCATCGTCACAAACGTCACTAACAAAACAACGTCTCCTCACAGCAGCAACACTCCCACACCTGCTGCTTCCACATGGTTGATACACACTGTGTCTAGTTCATAAAGTTCCTGTTCTCATCAAAATGTTGTTCTGCAGCCACCAGGACCCAGAAGAGACCTCCATGTTTGGATCTGTCCGAGAGGCCAGGGAGAGAGAGAGAGAGAGAGACTGGAGAGGCGAGAGAGACCAGAGAGAGAGACTGGAGAGGGCACAGGGACCAGAGAGAGAGACTGGAGAGGCCAGAGAGACCAGAGAGAGAGATAACATTAAAAGTCTATCATGTTTGAGGCTTAGAGTTTTTTTTTATGATAAATCAAAAGTGTAAAGAAGAAAATACAGTTAGCTGCACTAGCTTCTTACTCTTTTACAGTGAGAAGAACTTTCAGAGAGAGAGATCTATTCAAACATTTACAAGTCTATTGTCAAAGGAGGAGGGAGTTTGAGGAGAACAAAACTTCAAAGTTATTTTACTTTGATTTAAATCTCACGACAATTTCACAGCAATTTTGCAAATCACCTGAAAAAGTGTAGAGTCCATAAAGGAGATGGAGGAGTGAGCCCGGCTGTTCTCTGCACACGTCATTTGTCATGTATTAAAATCCATTTATTTTCGTAATTTTTTCAAACTGACACCAGAGAGCGAGAGAGAGAGAGAGAGAGAGAGAGAGAGAGAGAGAGAGAGAGAGAGAGAGAGAGAGAGAGAGAGAGAGAGAGAGAGAGAGAGAGAGAGAGGAGAGAGAGAGAGAGAGAGAGAGAGAGAGAGAGAGAGAGAGAGAGAGAGAGAGAGAGAGAGATTGGGTGGACAGGTCCCCCTCCCTCTGGGGCCCAGCCGGTCCCACACTGAGGCCCCTGCTGAGGCCCCTGCTGAGATCACTGTGGCTGCTAAGTGTCTCTTCTGGAGATGGTAGACCTGGATTAAGGCTAATGACACATCCCAATCTCTCTCTCTCATGCACACATACACACACACACACACACATACACACACACACACACACACTGAGGCTGCTGATCCAGGATTGAGGATCAGTGGTTTCAGCCCTGGATCTATACAATAACTCCTGTCTTTCTGAAGGTTATTGTCCCATTATCCGCCTCTGTAAATTACGCATGTTTGTTGGCGGTCTGTTTGCATTCAATCCAAAGCTTATGAAATCATTTAAATCAAGTCTCTGACGTGTACCTGATTTGGACCTGGCCTGGACCTGGCCTGGATCAAGAATAAATCACAAAAGTCCAAACGAACCAGCCATTTAAACCCTGATTAGAGGAATATGTGACTTGGACGCTCGGTTTCCTGCTTAGTTCCATCGGTCTGTGGTCTAATGCTAATGCTAACAAGTTTAAAAAGACACGTCAGAGAATCCTTAAGGAGCAGACGGAGAGTTCAGGGAAATTAAATCTGTATTCTGTTCTGGTGAAATGTGTCAAACTCAGAGAGAAAGAGTTCACTGCAAACCGTTTCAAAGTTTGATGAGTGACAGATTCCAAAGATAGTGTTTTTTTATACATTCAGTCTATCACATTAAAATCACATTAGATATTTGTTTTTGTGTGCGTGTGTGTGTGTGTGTGTGTGCGTGCAAAGGTAAACATTGTACCTGGACAGATTTAATAGTCATTATAGTTTTACTTCACAACGTTTTTTCTGTAATTCAGACGTTACTTCAGCTGCTAAATAGTCCATTTAACCCTGTTTTCCCGTTTGAGGAGAAGTAGTGAGTAATTGTAAACGAATACCCAAAACTGGTTATTATCTTATCACAAATGAAACTATATATTTTCCTTTGCTCATTATAACGGTGAGTCACTATTTGACTCTTTGGGCTGAGAGCTGATTGGCTGATGAGGTAGGTCCTAGGTTTTTCACTTTACGTCTGAAAAACCAAGTGTCAAAGACCAAACATACAAACTGTTTTAGAGCCAGGAACTAGTTTGAATAATATTATATTGTGGGTATCTATGTAGTTGTTTGAAAGTCAGGGACACCAGCTTTAATCAAATGAATGTAAAGAGATAGGATCAGAGCGGAGGTGACAGCAGCTGGATCCTTGTTCTCAGTGATGGTGAATGACTTACTGCTGATGCGAACGCAGCTCTGGCTCCGGTCATACAGGGCCCGTATGGCCCTCAGCAGAATACCCCGTACTCCTGGAGAACCCCCCAAAGGACATCCTGGAGAACACGGTCGAACACCTTCTCCAAATCCACAAAGCACATGTAGACCGGTTGGGCGAACTCCCATGAACCCTCAATGAACCGATGAAGAGTATAGAGCTGGTCCAGTGTTCCGTGTCCGGGACAAAAACTACACTGCTCCTCCTGAATCCGAGATTCGACCATTGGCCGTCCCAGGTTTTTGCCTCTGCAACCCCTGTGCCATGCCGGGCGACGTCACAGTTCTTAATATCATGCTATCTATGTTGGCTTCGGACTGCTCTTCGTCTGACTCATCACCTGAGACCTGTCTGCCATGGGAGACCCTACCAGGGGCATGAATCCCCAGACAACATAGCTCCCAGGATCATCTGAGTACTCCTTTTGCTGTTTTTGCACTGAGATATGTTTGAACATGTTCCTTGTTCAATATTGTTCATTTATCAAATGTTTGTGTCGAAATAAAGCGTTTTGCACTTTATTACACAGTCGTTACTTAATTGCCTTTTTTATGGAAATTCAGACCGAGTGTCCACATATGTGGACAGCATTTTTCTCAAAATTTACATCATGTCAAGAGATGATGCTTAGTATATATTCTTATCTGGCCCCAATATGCCCAATTAGCCAAGATAAATAAAAAATGCATTGCAAAAAAGTGCTCGGGTCTTAGGAGGATAAATAAGATAAGATAAGATAGTAAGAGTAGTAAGAGCACACAGGGAGCACACACAATATATACACTATATACAAATAAGTAGTAGCTATGTTTCTTAGCTAACATAACTAGCTGTAGTTGCTGAAAATTCTTCAATACCAGTCAAAATATATATGTAGTAGTGCAGTTATATACTGTACAGTTAAATAGTGCAGGATAAAAAGTATATAAGTAAAGTGACATGAGTTAAAGTGACATTGTTCTGTGACATTCTGAAGTTGCAGTATTGCACATTGCACATGATTTAAGAATTTACTTAGTTACAGATTAATGAAATTTACAGGCTCAGCAGTTCTTATTGTACAGTCTGACAGCAGCAGGAAGGAAAGACCTACGGAACCTCTCCTTCACACAGCGAGGGTGAATTAGTCTGTCACTGAAGCTGCTCTCCAGAGCAGAGAGAGTGTCCTGCAGGGGGTGACAGTCATGGTCCAGCATAGATGTTAGTTTGTCCAGGACCCTCCTGTCCCCCACCTGCTGCACTGTGTCCAGGGAACAGCCCAGGACTGAGCTGGACTTCCTGATGACCTTGTCCAATAATGATGACAAGTGCCAGTGAAAAGCTTTTTAATGGAAACTATACAAGAAAATATAGGGTTTGAGTCTGAACAGCTCTGCTCTACTCTTCCCTACTCTACAATGCTCTACTCTAC
The DNA here is from genome assembly GCA_964034765.1 of Knipowitschia caucasica. Classification (NCBI taxonomy): domain Eukaryota; kingdom Metazoa; phylum Chordata; class Actinopteri; order Gobiiformes; family Gobiidae; genus Knipowitschia; species Knipowitschia caucasica. The sequence continues at coordinate 8,161,352 of OZ035838.1, read as the reverse complement.
TCTGCTCTAATTCCTTGGTAACCATTGCTTCCAGCAGCACTCTGGCCAATCGCTGTCAGTTAGAACACTTTAGTACCAGCTTAGCCTGGATAGAACCAGGACCAACAGGGACTAATGAAGGATCTGGTACACTCACATATTACTGCTAAGCACACACAAAAAACACACTACTGCTACACTTACACACACATTACTGCTACACTCACACACATTACTGCTACACACAAATTACTGCTTCACACATATAACTGCTACACACACATCATTGCTACACACACACAATACTGCTACACACATATTATTGCAAACACACACATTACTGCTACATACATATTATTGCAACACAGACACATTGCTGCTATACACACACTCACACATTACTGCTACACGCACACACACACACACACACATTACTGCTACACACACACACATTACTAATACACACACACATTACTGCTACACACACACGCACACACATTACTGCTACACACATACATACATACATACACAAACACACACATTACTGCAACACACACACACACAAACACATTACTCCTACACAGACAGATGCACACACACATTACTGCTACACACATACACACAGACACATTACTGCTACACACACACATTATTGCCACACACACACACACACATTACTGCTACACACTCACACATTACTGCTACACACACACACACACACATTACTGCTACACGCTCACACATTACTGCTACACACACACACACACACACACACACTCACAGATTACTGCTACACCGACACACACACACACACACATTACTGCTACACTCGCACAGAAAAAGAAAACAAAGAACTGGTTTTCCCTGGACGTTCCAACTCTGACACTACGGTGGGAATATCTTTAAAAATGTATGGGATGGAAGAGCTGACAGCGTTTGTGAATGACGCGCACGGTTGGTTCGATTCTTGTTGGAGTAAAAGGGTCACGAACACTTAGGAAAACACACAATTTAAAACTTTCAGTAAAGCTAAAACTTTTCTCTCTTTAAAGGGGTAACTTATAAACAATGAAAAAACAAAGCAACACATGTGACCTGTGTGAGGACTGAGAACCAGTCTATTTGGAGCTGTTGCTGGTTCTACTGCGAACGGATCCTCATGAGACACGGGGCAGTGAGGCGTTTAAGAGCACAGGGAGAAGCTAAACCTGTGTAGGAAATGTGTGCATTAGAACAGATGCAGGCGACTCTCGGTTGTGTGGATACATTCGCCAACTGAGTTTTTATAATCCATCCATGATAGTTTGACGACAATTACAGCTACACAGTTCGAAAACAAGCAAAAGATACGAGACCGGAACTCGTCTCGCGGTACCTGTACTCTCCATCTCAGATACATTTTGCATTTTACTGTTCCACTCTGTCTTTGTCTTTCTTCTTGTGTTGCTCTGTCTGCTTTGTCTTCCTGTATCTACAATTCCATCTAACTATTTTGACTTTGTATTATCATGACTGTTTTATTGTCTTTTTATGCTGACTGTGCAGCGCTTTGCAAACATTGTTTTTGAAACGTGCTATACAAAAATATCTATTATTATTATTATTATATGTACATCACATTTTTCACAAATAATATATTACATTAGTCCCAACAGAAGTAGTCTTGCTATATGTTGTATGCATGTTAAAACGAGCCCTGTGAGCTGATTGGCTGAGTGAGGGTGGCCTTGTTTTTTCAATTTTCTGTCTGAAAAAGCTGATCCAAATAGTGACAGAGGCCAAACAAAAGCAACACAATAGATTCCAGTATATACAGTTATTCCACTGTCGTCCTATCCATGCTGTCTTAAAGTTAGGTCCCCCAGCTTTAATTAAGACAAAAGTGTACCCTGTTGTCTGTGTCTCCCATCTTCCCAATACCAGCAGATTCAGATTCAGTTTATTTGCCATTTGCAGTAAAAAACCCACATTGGAATACATTAGCAAAAGTCTCCAGTGTGCACAGACAAATACAGACAATAAAAGACAGAAATAAAACAAATAAAACAGTAAACAAATGTCACTGTGAAATTGATCGAATAAAACAGTTTCCAAACAAGTGCAAATCATTAAAGTGCTCTGTTCACACTGATAACAGCTTGTGGATAAAAACTGTTAGCGTAACGAGATGTCCTGCATCTCAGAGAGCGATATCTTCTGCCAGAGGGAAGAAGCTGGAACATGGCTTTCCCAGGGTGGCCAGAAGAGTCATTAACAATCCTAAGAGCTTTGTTTAAAAGTCTGGATTTATAAAGAACCTCCAGAACAGGAAGCTCACAGCCCACGGTCCTCTTTGCAGAGCGGAGCACCTTGTTTAAAGATCTCTTTTCTTTATCTGTGATGTTTCCAAACCACACAGACACAGAACCAACAAGTAAACTCTCAATGGTGCAGCGATAAAAGTTAAGCAGAATCTTAGAGTTAGTGGTAAATTCTCTAAGTTTACGCAGAAAGTAGAGACGCTGACGAGCTTTCTTAACGACTCGGTCAGTGTTTTTAACCCATTTCAGGTTAGACAGAGTTAAACCCAGAAACTTGCACTCCTCTACGATCTGCACCTGGGAGTTGTCGATTACGACAGGCAAATGAGAACTATTGTGACTGAAGTCGTAGACCAGTTCACATGTTTTGGATGCGTTCAACTGGAGGTTGTTAGTTTGATTCCACTGAACCACATTTTGTATCTCTGCTCTATAAGAGGATTCATCATTGTCACTGATGAGACCGATGATGGTGGTGTCATCAGCATATTTGATGATCAAGTTTGAGTCAGAGGAGGACACACAATCGTGAGTGTACAAAGTAAAAAGCAAAGGACTCAAAATACCTCCCTGAGGAGAACCAGTGCTCACAGAAACAACATCAGAAAAACAGTCATTGATTTTCACTCTCTGAGATCTGTCAGTTAAAAAGCTAAAAATCCATTTACACATGGCAACACTTAAACCGAGAGACATGAGCTTTTCAATCAGTTTACCTTTGGACAAGGCAGTTAAAAGCAGAGCTATAATCCATGAAAAGCATTCTCGCCACAGATTTACTATTGTCCAAGTGACTGTAGACAGAGTTCAGAGCAAAGGAGATGGCATCCTCCACACTCCTGTTCTGTCTGTAGCAAACTGGAGCGGGTCAACACTCACAGGGATCTGGCTCTTAATGAAGTCCAGCACAAGCCGCTCAAAAGTTTTCATAAGAACAGACGTGAGGGCCACAGGACGATAGTCATTCAGGCATGTCACAGGAGTTTTCTTAGGAACTGGAATGATGGTCGACTCTTTAAAGCAGTTCGGCACAGTACAGTTCCTTAGCGACAGGTTGAAAATGTCTGTTAGCACAGGGGCAAGTTGCTCGGAGCACAGTTTCAGGACACGAGGAGGGATGCCGTCCGGGCCTGGGGCTTTCCGGACTATGGTCCTGGACAAGACACGCCCGACTTCCTCCTGAGTCACGGTGAAGGTACCTTGATTGAAACACTCAGGGAATACAGTAGGACAGGCATCAGCGGATTCAAAGCGACAGTAGAACGTGTTCAGCTCGTTTGGCAGAGCTTGGCCGACAGATGCAGTTTTCCCAGCGCTAGGTTTCCACGATGTGATGGCTTTAATACCGTTCCACATGCGCCGAGGGTCGTCTTCCTCAAAATACAGTGCCTTGCAAAAGTATTTGGCCCCCTTGAACCTTTCAACATTTCGCCACATTTCAGGCTTCAAACATAAAGATATAGCGCCACCTTTTGCTGCAATTACAGCTTCAAGTCGCTTGGGGTATGTCTCTATCAGTTTTGCACATCGAGAGACTGGAATTCTTTCCCATTCTTCCTTGCAAAACAGCTCGAGCTCAGTGAGGTTGGATGGAGAGTGTTTGTGAACAGCAGTCTTCAGCTCTTTCCACAGATTCTCGATTGGATTCAGGTCTGGACTTTGACTTGGCCATTCTAACACCTGGATACGTCTATTTGTGAACCATTCCATTGTAGATTTGGCTTTATGTTTTGGATCATTGTCCTGTTGGAAGATAAATCTCCGTCCCAGTCTCAGGTCTTTTGCAGACTCCAACAGCTTTTCTTCCAGAACGGTCCTGTATTGGCTCCATCCACCTTCCCATCACTTTTAGCCATCTTCCCTGTCCCTGCTGAAGAAAAGTAGGCCCAAACCATGATGCTGCCACCACCATGTTTGACAGTGGGGATGGTGTGTTCAGGGTGATGAGCTGTGTTGCTTTTATGCCAAACATATCGTTTTGCATTGTGGCCAAAAAGTTTGATTTTGGTTTCATCTGACCAGAGCACCTTCTTCCACATGTTTGGTGTGTCTCCCAGGTGGCTTGTGGCAAACTTTAAACGAGACTTTTTATGGATATCTTTGAGAAATGGCACTCTTCTATAAAGGCGAGATTTGTGCAGTGCACGACTGATTGTTGTCCTATGGACAGACTCTCCCACCTCAGCTGTAGTTATCTGCAGTTCATCCAGAGTGATCATGGGCCTCTTGGCTGCATCTCTGATCAGTCTTCTCCTTGTTTGAGATGAAAGTTTGGAGGGACGGCTGGGTCTTGGTAGATTTGCAGTGGTCTGATACTCCTTCCATTTCAATATAATTGCTTGCACAGTGCTCCTTGAGATGTTTAAAGCTTGGGAAATCTTTTTGTATCCAAATTCGGCTTTAAACTTCTCCACAACAGTATCTCGAGACCTGTCTGGTGTGTTCCTTTGTCTTCATGGTTCTCTCTGCGCTTTAAACAGAACCCTGAGACTATCAACGAGCAGGTGCATTTATACGGAGACTCGATTACACACAGGTACATTCTATTTATCATCATCAGTCATTCACATTGGATCATTCAAAGATCCTCACTGAACTTCTGAAGTGAGTTTGCTGCACTGAAAGTAAAGGGGCCGAATAATATTGCACGCCCCACTTTTCAGTTTTTTATTTGTTAAAAAAGTTTAAATTATCCAATAAATTTTGTTCCACTTCACGATTGTGTCCCACTTGTTGTTGATTCATGACAAAAAATTTAAATTTTATATCTTTAAGTTTGAAGCCTGAAATGTGGCAACATGTTGAAAGGTTCAAGGGTGCCGAATACTTTCGCAAGGCACTGTAACTCTTTAACCTTACTGTACTCCACATGTGCACTTGTGGAGTAGAGTAAGTGCACTTACTGTACTCCACATGTACTCCGTGTAATAACCTGTTCATGCATTCGTCCCTTTGTGCATCAGTTCCTGTCTTCTACAATATAAAACGTGGCGAAAAATAAGTGAGAAATTGCTCAAATTGGGCCAAATGTATCTCAATTTGAGCAGATTCTGACTGCCTTAAAGCTAGATTTACCAATGGGAAACAGCAAAATGGTCCTGTCTGCAATTGTCCTGTTTTAATGAATGAAGCGGATTCTGTGGAGCACAAAGGCTGAAGGACACACCTGAGCGTCAGCCTCATGACTCACAGGAAGCGCTCAGAGAAACACGTGTCAGCAGAGTCTGGACGCCTCATTCACACCGAACACACGCCTCATTCACACCGAACACACGACTCATTCACACCGAACACACACATTCACAATGAGAGGTATGTACTGTATCTATATCCACGGCAGACGCTTAAGAGAGTGCAGGAGGAGGCGCAGTTGACGTGGTCTTAGTCCTCGTAGATGCCACATTTACTAATGTCCTGAACAAGAGCACAAACATCTGGAGAAAGAGACCATAGTTGTGAAGGTGGAGGGGTCAAATGCAACGGACGCATTTCACAACAAAGATAAAAAAAAGTATGTGTGTGTTTCTCCACTGCAGAATATTTTTTTACGTTGTACACATTTGACCAAAGTGTCAAAAAGTCTTGGATCTACAGCCTAAGTCTTGGATCTACAGCCTAAGTCCTGGATCTACAGCCTAAGTCTTGGATCTACAGCCTCGGTCCTGGGTTTACAGCCTCAGTCGTCCCACTCCCTATGGACCAACGACTCCTATTGTCGTTTTGATATGACTGCATTTCCTGAGTTTGAACCATATTAATCTCTGATCTTAGTAAAGTCCACTTGGATAACCTCTGTTGTGATTCAGGGCTATAAACAAATATGTTGAATTGGATCTTTATATTTGTACAATTGGAATCATGAATTTGTCCGTGTGTCCGTGAGTAAATACAGTATAGAAGTGAGCTTTTGGATTTCAGGTCACGTCAAACTCGCGGCTCAGACACTCAGAGTTCAAAGGAAATCGCTGGCATAAGGAGACCTGGCTGTTTACATGAGGACACTGTTTCTGCTGATTAACAAATCGGCAAAACTGCTTCTAGGAACAGACTTTTATTTTAATGTTAGCTTTCAAAGTTTAATACTTCTCTGCATTTGAATCATGTATAATTCTATTTCAAGTATTTGTGTATCACCCTTAATTTCAACAGAAGTCGTCTCAGAGGACTTTACTTTACTTCAAGTTGTGGATTCACCGGCAACAGATCACATTTTTTACAATCTGCTTCTGATCCACTGTGGTTATAACTTTTGTATCTCTCGACTCTCTGGTCTTTCCTGTGGTCTCTTTTACTGGTACCTCCATTGTCTCTCTGTCTGGCCTCTGTTTTTTCTCTGGTCATCATCCGGTCTATCTCTGGTCTCTCTCTAGTCTCTTTCTGGTTTCTCTCTCTGGTTTCTGTCTGGTCTCTCTCCAGTCTTTCTCCGGTCTCTCTCTAGTCTCTTTCTGCTCTTTCTTTCTGGTCTCTCTCTGGTCTCTCTCCAGTCTTTCTCCGGTCTCTCTCTCTTGTCTCTTTCTGGTTTCTCTCTCTGGTTTCTCTCTGATCTCTCTCTATGCACTGTTTTTTGTTATTTTTGCTGTTTTGCTTTGTTCTTTGTTAGCTCAATTTGAGAAAATCTTGATTATTTTCCTTCCTTGTCGCTCGTCTAAATTCAAAGAGCAGAGATATTGCTTGTTCCTGCTGTCTTTCCACATGTGCATCTGTCTGAGTTTGATTTCTGTAAAACCCTGAGGGGAAAATGCAGAAAATGGCCGTGGCTGAAATATAAAAGTGGTGCACATCTGTGTGAGAGCGCGGTGACAGTAAGGAAACACAAGAAGCAGCAGAGGAGACAGAGAGATGGGGAGAGAGAGAGAGAGAGAGAGAAAGGAGAAAGGGAGAGAGAGAGAGAGGAAGCAGAGTCAGAAAGGGGCTGGTGCTATGGGAATAGGGTGCTGCTTTGACCCAGAAATAGACTAAAGGGGAAGAAAATGGATGGATGGATGAATGGATAGAGAGAAAGTAAGGAGAGAGTAGGAGAGAGAGAGTACAGAGTAGGGATGTAAATCGGTGACCGTTTAACCGGTGGTTGACCGTCACAGCGTTAACCGGTCAAAGCTGTCGGTTAAAAAAAAGAAAAGGGGAGAGGGACGTCTCTTAATAACGTTATTTTAAGCCCTATTTGCACGATGTGACGAGCGGGTCTGTATCTAGCTGTGTGCGCCCATGTATTAGTAAACTCTGGGACTACTATCATGCCGCACGCGCCACATATGCGCGCGCACACACACACACTTTCCCCCTCTCCATACGTAACATCCAGACGCATCATCTCTACCCTCTGTTACTGCCAAAGTTGCACACTGGCGCGGGTCAGAACTACATTGGAGCTTACATTTACACACACATTCACATTTGTACACACACACACATACTGGTCTGTTGCGCCCCTCTGTGTCACGGAGCCCAAAGGATCCGCGCAAATACGCGGCTCCAGTCAAACCACATGGAACATGTTTGTGTTTATGGTCCTTGGCATCAGCTCCACAGACATCACTTGTATTTAAACTTTAGCAAAGACCTGTGAGACGCGGCGCGTCACTCGCTGCTCTGACCATGTGAACGAGCCGTTGTTTGCTGCTAAAAAGTTTTGGTTTTAACCCGCAGCACGGATGAATATGAAGATTAAAAAAGCAGTTCTCTGTGTGTAAAGGTGCCGAAGCTGTTGCGGGTTTTGGCGCCGCTGTCTCGGCTCTGATCTACAGTATTAGAACGCATCTGCACTTATGAAAAGTATGCGGCTCAAAATGGCTGTTATTTCAAAGAACATGGAATATTTTAAACTACGCGGTTAACCGGTTTCAACCGGTTAATGAGGCTCGGTGGTTGGTCATGAAAATCCATAGTTTTTTACATCCCTAGTACAGAGATAGATGGGGAGAGAGAGTAAAGAGTTAGAGATAATATGGAGAGATAGAGGGAGAGAGAGTAAAAATAGAGAGGGAGAGTAAGGAGAGGAAGAGAGAGTACAGAGGCAGAGAGAGTACAGAGAAAGAGGGGGTGAGAGTAAAGAGAGAGAGGGTAAGGAAAGGGAGAGAGAGTACGAAGAGAGAGATGAAGAGTGTGTAAAGAGAGAAAAATAGTAAGGAAAGGGAGAGAGAGTTGGAGAGAGAAAGTAAAGAGAGAGAGTAAGGAAAGGGAGAGAGTAAAGAAAGAGAGATAGTAAGGAGAGGGTGAGAGAGCGTATAGAGAGAGACTTTACACAAGTGAGAGAGCGTCCTGTGGTTTAAATGTGACAATGACGATGGTGAGGTCTGTGTAAATGCGTGTGAAGAGTGAATGGTGCTGGTCTTTCCTCTGGGATTTCCTTCTGACCACGATCTACAGAAGTCGATCAGTCAGACTCAGATTCAGTCCATATTTGAAAAAAAACAGGATAATAAAAGAGAGAAGATACAACATGTACAGTGAGTCCAGGCAGATTTACGGTATAGAGTTGATTTTTGCCATAGCTGTCTTACATTTTCTCTGTAATATTGTATGTCCCTGAACCCTGGTCCACGGCCCAACACCGCAAACAAGGACCAGATAGATTTAACTGCTATAGTTTTAATCCACAGACCAGAGAGAAAGACCAGAAAGAGACGAGAGAGAGACCAAAGAGAGACCAGAGAAAGACCAGACAGAGACCAGGAAGAGAGAGACTAGAGTGAGACTAGAGAGAGACCAAAGAGAGACCAGAGAAAGACCAGACAGAGAGAGACTAGAGAGAGACCAGAGAAAGACCAGACAGAGACCAGACAGAGACCAGAGAGAGAGACTAGAGAGAGACCATAGAGAGACAAGAGAAATACCAGACAGAAACCAGAAAGAGAGAGCCTAGAGAGAGACCAGAGAGAGATTAGAGAGAGGCCAGAGACCAGAGAGAGACAATAGAGAGACCAGAGAGAGACCAGAGAAAGACCAGAAAGAGAGAGAGACTAGAGAGAGACCAGAGAGAGACAAGAGAAATACCAGACAGAGACCAGAGAGAGAGACTAGAGAGAGGCCAGAGACCAGAGAAAGACAATAGAGAGACCAGAGAGAGACCAGAGAAAGACCAGACAGAGATCAGAAAGAGAGAGACTAGAAAGAAGCCAGAAAAAGACCAGATAGAGAAAAATTCTACATACTAGCTTTACCTGCCTCACTGACACACACTGAGAAAACCACAATAAGTGAAAGCTTCCAGCGACCTGGCCACAAACATCAACTTTTGACTTTTTAACTTTTCATGAAGCAATATCAAAGAAACGTCATTGTCGCTGCTGGAATTTTCCAACGCAATTTCTCTGTGTCCATCCATTTACTGTCAGCCCCAATAAACCATGAGCTCTAAAAATATAGATTCTCAACTTGCTGACTATGGAAGAATTGTCTGCAGCAAAAAACAAAAGTATAAATGTGTCCGGTCTCTGCTGACTCACGTCTGTCCAAAGACTGTGGCCGAAGCAGAAGATTGATGGTGGTGTCTGCTGTCAGCTGAGGCGGTGGGAGGACGACCCATGGACTCACAGATCACAGACATCGGTCATTTGTATCCGTCGGATCAGGGAGGAAGAGGAGGAGGATGAGGAGGAGCAGGGGGAGGAGGCCAGGGAAAAATGCAGAGATAGAGATGAATTGATTTGAATGGGTTTCTTCTGTTTTATGCATGTTACGCACTCCAGGACTGAGGCTGTAGATTTAAGTGCGAGGCTGTAGATCCAAGTCTGAAGCTGCAGATCCAGGACTGAGGCTCAAGGTCCAGGACTGAGGCTGTAGGTCCAGGACTGAGGCTGTAGATCCAGAATGTATATGTTTTTTTTTTATTGTCAGTTTCTTTCTTACACTTTGGTCAAATCCGTAAAACATTAAAATACAGGCCTGACACACACACACACACACACACACACACACACACACACACACACACACACAGTAGCTTTATGTGTGTTGCCTTCGCTTTCCGTAAAAAGTGGGAATATAAAACTGTTTGGTACAAAACCTGAACTTGGGAACGAAGGACTTTTAATAATTTGCACCATGAAAATAATTGAAAAACGAATTACTTTAAAACCTTTGCCAAGTCGGATACTCTGCTGCTTTCCAATAATAATTATCCAGGTTTTAGAATTTTACAAACTTTAACTGCATTTGTGCCTCAGCCTGTGAACGGAGACCACTGAGAACAATCAAAAAATAAACTATTATCCATTTTACAACTACAACACCACAATAAGAACGAAAAGAGAGAACATTAAAATAAAATATATTCTATGTTGTTTTACTGTCAATTGAATTATGTCATCTATTATGCAGCATGTAAGAACTACCAGACAATAAATATGTCATCTTTATTCATATAGCGCCTTAGTGACCAAACTCACAGAGAAGCAGGTCACATACAGGAGGAACATGCCAGACCTATGTACATGTTTTCAGTGGTAGGGGAAACCGAAACACCTGGAGGAAACCTAGGCAGGCACAGGGAGAATGTGCAAACTCCACACAGAAAGGTCTGGAGGTGGAATCAAAATGGAACCGAAGAGCATGCTTTGAAAGTGAAAGAATGTGTGAAGTAGAGTAAGGTACAAAAGTAGAGTAAGGTACAAGAGTAAGGGTCAATAAGCAAATGCAGCCACCTGGGAGTTCCATTTCACAAAACACTATCAAACCTTAGACATGTGACACTAACAAACCTTAGACATGTGACACTATCAAACCTTAGACATGTGACACTATCAAATCATGTGACACAGACCTTAGACATGTGTCACTAACAGACCTTGGACATATGTCACTAACAGACCTTAGACATGTGTCACTAACAGACCTTGGACATATGTCACTAACAAACCTTAGACATGTGTCATTAACAGACCTTAGACATGTGTCATTAACAGACCTTAGACATGTGTCACTAACAGACCTTAGACATGTGTCACTAACAGACCTTAGACATGTGTCATTAACAGACCTTAGACATGTGTCACTAACAGACCTTGGACATATGTCACTAACAAACCTTAGACATGTGTCATTAACAGACCTTAGACATGTGTCACTAACAAACCTTAGACATATGTCACAAACAAACCTTAGACATGTGTCATTAACAGACCTTAGACATGTGTCACAAACAGACTTTAGACATGTGTCACTAACATACCTCAGACATATGTCACTAACAGACCTTAGACATGTGTCATTAACAGACCTTAGACATGTGTCACTATCAGACCTTAGACATGTGTCACTAACAGACCTTAGACATGTGTCACTAACGGACCTTAGACATGTGCCGCTACAGGCCTTAGACATGTGTCACTATCAGACCTTAGACATGTGTCACTATCAGACCTTAGACATGTGTCACTAACAGACCTTAGACATGTGTCACTAACGGACCTTAGACATGTGCCGCTAACAGACCTTAGACATGTGTCACTATCAGACCTTAGACATGTGTCACTATCAGACCTTAGACATGTGTCACTATCAGACCTTAGACATGTGTCACTAACAGACCTTAGACATGTGTCACTATCAGACCTTAGACATGTGTCACTAACAGATCTTAGACATGTGTCACTAACAGACCTTAGACATGTGCCGCTACAGGCCTTAGACATGTGTCACTATCAGACCTTAGACATGTGTCACTATCAGACCTTAGACATGTGTCACTAACAGACCTTAGACATGTGTCACTAACGGACCTTAGACATGTGCCGCTACAGGCCTTAGACATGTGTCACTATCAGACCTTAGACATGTGTCACTATCAGACCTTAGACATGTGTCACTAACAGACCTTAGACATGTGTCACTAACAGATCTTAGACATGTGTCACTAACAGACCTTAGACATGTGCCGCTAACAGACCTTAGACATGTGTCACTATCAGACCTTAGACATGTGTCACTAACAGACCTTAGACATGTGTCACTAAGAGACCTTAGACATGTGTCCTTAGACATTAGTATGTGTGTATGTGTGGGAGAATAGTATTCCAGGGGTAGCTTTAACCAGCCCCATCTCTGCGTAGCCTTTGATATTCCAGATCTATCACAGAAGCTATGACTATTGTTGCAAAAGGAAAGAGATTTTCAAAACCAATTATGTAAACTAGTATTTCAGACGGAGATCAAACCCGTAGCACCTGGAGCTTCCACTTTCAAACTGCTACATGCTCCCTGTTTCTTATCACAGAACATGAATGATAATCGTCCTGGATGCGAGTGTTAGCTTGAACCGTTCTGCTCTGCTGCACTTCCATTAATGTGAGAGAATGAGATACATTTACAAAGAGCAAAAACAAGATTCAAGATGGATAAGATCAGGGTCCGGGCGGAGGACATTTCAGAGTCGTCATTTTGCTTTCCATCAGTTTTATTAAAATGTACCTTTACTCACTTGTAATAAGTGCTAATTCAATCTGGAGAGCTCAAAACAGAAAAAACATGGTTATATTAGAAAAGGTCTGTTGGTTGGCAGTAATCTGACACTACATAATCAGCACATAAGATTACATTTATTGCTGCTGTGCATAAATGTGGCAACAATTTTGGCGCTTAGACCCCGGAAAAGTGCTATGATAATGTGGAAGGAGAAAAGAAGATAGAGATGGTGAGATGAAAACCCCCTGGGCCTAGAAGCTGGTGGTCGTATCTTAGGAGAACGATGAAAGAGTTGGACCGGCTGAGGAGGTGGAGATGGGGAGGAGGAGGGTTGCGGCGTGAGTGAAGCTTGGTGTGTGGCAGTGCCTGTTCGTTGCCAGGTGAGGGCAGTGTGGAGATGCAGCTGAGTGTGATTGACAGATGCTGTTGCCGTTAGCGTCAGTGGGAGGACTTCTTCCAGTCTTCGGGTCTGAATGTCCATTTTAGCTTCATAACTGGTGACTATAAATTGAAATACAGAAAAATACAGTTTATTGAAAGGTGAAGTTAGCATTCTCTGTTTCTCTACTCTCTTCCAAAACTAAAAGCCGTCATATTGACTGCTCTGGGAGTGCCCAAGAGTTCATGGTCAGAGCAAACACATGACGACGGTAATGACAGAACCAGCACAGTTTTGGATTCTGAAGTGAAGAAATGTGATTGATTTTACCCAGTGGAAAGCGTGGCATGTTGTTTTGACCCACGCTACTTTTATCCAAAGGGAAAAAAAGAAAAGGGTCAAAAAGTAAATATATAAACATGTTTTCCAAAGTCGCAGTGCACCTAGGAACCAGACTCCCCTTGTAATGACGACAAGGCTCAGCTCATCCACGTGGAGAGATACAAACCTTTTGAAGCATGTGTTTTTACAAAGAATAATTCATAAAGGAATGAGCAGAACATGCAACAGCCCAAACTCTTTGATGCTTAGCTCGTTACACTATTCTCTCTGACGCAGGAGGGTCTGAGGACGGTGGTCCCCCTTATGGACCAACGTCTCTATGTGTTTGTTATTATTGCATTTCCTATGTTCCAACCGTTTGATTTTCTGATCTGTTGATGAGGAATCGAAAGCTTGCAGACTCTTTATTATCCCTGAAACAAAGCAGTCCCTGTCGTCCCGTACTCAGCTCTAAAGCCTCCTGCTTCAGTTCAAACGCACAGGGCTAAAGGAGGAAATAAAACATGTCCATCATAAATCACAGCATTCAGCCTCGTCCTGGGGATAACGGAGCCCTCTGCTGCATGGTTCATTTATGGTTAGTGCCTTGGTTTATGGTTAGTGTCTTGCCCATCGACACAAGCACCACCACCATTGAAGTGAATTATTATGAGTCTTGTCGTTCTAGTGTGTAGATTTAAAACCTTCTTTACCAGATCCACTTGTAAACGACAATCTCAAGAGCAGTTTGGTCGAAATATAGCTACATTTTATCTGCAAAAAGACTTAATAAAATATTTTTTTATGAGTTCATAAAAATGCGTATTACTACATACTAGTTGTATTACAATCCGTAATTTAATTGAAAACTTGAGCTCATTGATTCAGCTGTGTATGAATTCAGGCCGTATTAACCATAGACTGTATATATTAACGGACAGAGTCACTCCTATCTCCGCCGTTCTAACTTGATGGGCCAAAAAATGTGCTCTGCTGGAGCAATCCAAAATGGCCGCGAGTGGTCCCGCCCACAAGAAAATTGTGAAAAAACCCATCTGCGCATGCGTCAGCCGGCGCAGCTCCATTCATTTGAACGAGAAACTTCAAAAATTCACAGCAAGTAAACTAGAGTGGTCCAAAATAATTCACCCCCCTCAGCATTGACACACATGTGGAACGGAGCTTTGGGCCAAGAGCCAACTTTTGGACCATCCTGTAAAGACGTTTTTGAGACGTTTTCGTCTGCCAATGCTATATTGCAAGCATGTCAGCGCACGTCATTTTGGCCACTTTTGAGCCGGGACCCGACCCCACTGGTATTAACAAGTTGAGTAGAACGAGGAGACGCCGCCTGTTATGAGCAGGCTGCGTCCTCTAGCCTCTACAGCGCTGCTAAAAACACTAGCATGTTAGCAGAATTGGCTATAACTCCTCTTGCTGTAACTACAGACACAGCAAAACAGCCCAAACAACACAACAGTGAGGAAGAGAAGAGGGAACTAAAGCGAGAAAATGATCAAAGAGGAAACCAAGCCCGGGTAAAGATAGCTAGCTTACATCGTATCCTCTGGAGAGCCTTGTCTATGGGAGAGACCTGCGGGACCACATTCGGACGCGAAACTAGCGGTAATCTTTCAGTTATATATATTGTTAGCAGTGCGTTGCTTTTGTACATTTCATCAGTGATTGTTGTACAGCTTAAGTTGTGCTAATGCTAATGTTAGCATCAGATCGCAAATACAACTAGATGGCTCCGTGGGATGAGAGCTTCTGGGAAATAAGAAGCCTCTGAGCGAGTTGGGAGGCGGTGCTAAACATTCAAACCTTGCAGAAACGGGTATAACTCCTTTAAAAATAGTTGAAAATACGTATTGTGATTATCTATGATTTTAATTCCTTGTGTGATTGTTTTGTTGAGAACTTTGAGTCGCCTTGTGATTTAACTCTGCTAAACACATAAGCGTGCCTTGACTTGTAACTATCAACAGGAGCCACGGCGGTCCCCACAGCACTACAGATGCTAAACACAGAAAACACCCTGATGTAGTGTTTCCAACGATGAAAGCGGTGGAGAGTCGTGATCCGCCTCCGGAGTCTGAGAGAGAGCCTCAAATCACACGTATGTTTCACCGACTCATTATCTTCGCATTCACTCAATGGACTTCACACAAACCAGCTCCAGTGACACTTTGTAATGTGTTAGTCCTAATTAGCTTCGAAACAGTTGTTGTTTTGTGTGACACTTTACTGATTTATGCAATGATAATCTGGAACATGTCAGAATGTGCAATACAGAACCACATGTGCCACTGTCACTGTGTCTCAGACCCTCATGCTGCTAATGTACAACTAAAGTTAGAGATTTTAGACGTTCTTCTTTATTTTTGTATTTTCTTATTCATTTCTTTTACCTGTCAATGTTACTGCAGAACTGTGATCATGGGCTTTACACTGATCCAGGCCAGAGCGTAGAGGATGGTCCCGACCAAGCAGATCAAGCCAAATTCCACTGGAAACATGGTTGTAAATAGTTGTTTTTGTGTGTGTGTGTTTAAATTATAATAATGTATTCAAAATTTCACTCTGGACCAGAACCAAGCAGAATCTGCGAACCCAGAGGACGCATCTCAGCACCAACGGCTACACCACCTCTGCTGCTGTGACCTGTCCTGTCCTCTGTCCTCTGTCTGTATTTTTTTTTCATCTATCTGGCCATTTTTGGCATCTTTCTGTGGCATATTTTGTATCTATTTTCTTTGGTCTCTCTCTCGTCTGTTCCTGGTCTCTCGCTCTCTAATCTCTCTCTCTCTCTCGCCGGTCTTTCTCTGATCTATCTGGTCTCTCTCTGGTCTTTCTCTGGTCTTTCTCTGCTCTCTTTATGGGCTCTCTATCTATGTATTTCCAGGATACTTCTTTTGAGAGACACCTTATAACTTGATTACTTCTATCCATCCATCCATCCATGCATTTTCTACCCCTTAATCTATTTCTGGGTCGGAGGGGTGGCCAGGTGGTGAGTCCACAGGAGGCTTGATCTTTCATCGGGGGCTTCAGGCAAAGTTGGGTTAAGTGTCTTGCCCAAGAACACAACGACAGCCGTCATCAATGGGAGTCGGTAAAGAAAGTCTCATGGTGGACTCGAATCCACAACCTTCAGGCTCAAAGGCCAATGCTCTACCTTCTGAGCCACTGTCGCCCCTACCCTATGGATAGAAGATGATTACTTCTATCCATAACAAAACATATACGTATAAGAACATTATAAATGAAAAAAGTAGGCAGAGATGTGTCACTGTACATAAATTGTCCTGGGTTTAGGACATAATGCGGAAATTCTGCTACTTTTTCTCAGTGAGTTTCGCGGTGGCTCTGGTGTGGAGTGGAGCAGGTACAAAGAGACTCAGAGGAGATGCATTCCTTATTTCTGACACAAACACACACACACACACACATAAAGACGTGACTGTGCAGAGACCCAGTGCTGTGACTTTGCTTTGACAGAATCCTTGTTTACATCTCGAGCTTCCCGTTTGCTCTCCCCCGTCTCTCTCTTCATCGTCCCCTTATGGCTTTAATAATGACACAATCCGAGCCTTTGCGGTGCCTGGATTACAGATCACAGCTCCAGAAGAGAAGGCCATGAATATTACCGTTTTAAAACTGGGTCTATATACAGCATAATACAAATGATAGAGGACTTGTCAATGTATAGTGTGTACGTGTAGCAGCAATATGTTAAAGGGGAGAAGAAGGCGTTTGGATGTTTGTGAGTGGCATTGAGAGAAGGATTAATAAAACATGTTTCAAAGCAGGTGTAAAAGTCGGTTCTTAAAATAGCTGTAGCATTACCAGCGGAGAACAACCATGGCAGAGTTGTCTAAATCCCTTGGGCTTTCGCTTCAGTTCTTTTCCCACAACTAAACACAGATGCCACTCCATCAATAATCTGTGGTTTGCTTGTAGCGACAGCTCGTGCAACAGCCCTCCTCCTCTTCATCGCTATCTCAGCAGTGGTACTCTCTCAATATCGCTGGTCTATTATTATTCCAATAGTTTAAAAGTGTTAGCGGTAGAGAGAGAGAGACCTGAGAGAGACCCGAGAGACAGACCAGAAAGAAGGACCAGGCAAAGAGACCCGAGAAAGAGACCAGAGAGAGAGACCATAGTTGTGACCTTAGCCAAGACACTTCCCCCACATTAGAATCTTAGAGTCTTCTGTGTGTGTGTGTGAACGGTCGGTGGTGGTGGAAGGGGCCAATGACACATACTGGTTGCCTCGCTTCTGTCAGTGTGACCCAGGGCAGCTGACACTCAAGGACAAGCGTCTTTGAATGTCCAAAAAACATACAGTATTTAAAACCAATGCATTATCATTATTATCTATCTTGTTCCTGAATGGCTACTTTGTGTTAGTAACCTTCGTTTAGACATACTGCACCTGCTTTAAGTTTAAAGACTTAAACATAAAATGCAAAAACAACACACATTTAGTACAAGCCGAGTGGATCTGAGCACAAATCCATGTTGGATCAGTAAACAGGTGCATGTATGCTAGCTTGCACTTTACATTCCTCACGCGCTAACACCCACTGGACATGAATATATGCAGTGCACATCTGTCTTAAAACTCGACTACAGAACCCCCTGAGACCGTTCATTTCAATGAGTTAAAACTGCTAATAAGACATGTCGACTACAGCAGCGAAATACACAGAGTCAAAGAAGAGAGAGATCAGAGAGCGAGACCAGAGAGAGAGACCAGAGAGACCACAGCGAGTCCAAAGTGTGACCATAGAGAGACCGGAGAGAGAAGAGAGGGACAAAAGAGACCAGATAAAGACCAGGGAGAGGTTAGAGGGAGGTGAGAGAGAGATAGATGAGAAACTGCACATGTCTTAACACAGAAACAATAGAACCCCTGGAGATCGTTCATTTCAATGGATGATTCCACAGCAGAGAACTAAACAAAGAAGACATCAGAACGAAAGGCGGTATCAGGTCTTACTTGATGCGGTCAGGCACTCGGTGGGTGTGGTTGCCGTCGCTTTGACAGTTCCCTGCGTACTGGGTCCTCCCTAAGGGCCCCTGGTCCCTCCTCAGAGCCATGGCCCCATGGGTGAGCACCGACACTCCTTTAGCGATCCTCCTGTGGGGGCAGAGGTGTGTGGTGAGAGGGGAACGAGATCCTACAGTGACTATGTTCAAAGGTTTATGTCGGGGCTGTAAAACCGGTTCTCCAATATCTATCAGAATATACTGTATATCCAGCCAGAGTGAGAGAGAGACCAGAGAAAGAGAGAGAAAGACCAGAGAGGGATGGACACGGGAGAGAGAGACCAGGGAGCGCATCGTGAGAGCAGCAGAGAAGATCTGTGGAGCCCCTCTCCCCACCATTAAGGACATGTACTCCACCCGTCTCACCCGCAAAGCCGTCAGAATCACCAGGGACCCTACGCACCCATCACACAGGCTCTTCAGGGTAATGCCTTCAGGGAGGAGACTGCAGAATTTACGGAACAGTTCCAGTCGACTTAAAAACAGTTTCATTCACAAGGCCATCAGGAAGCTGAACTCCCTGCCCTCCCTCCCACCCCTCTTCCCCCACCCCCCGCTCCACAATCAAGGATGAGAGAAATATAATTTCAAACCATTCACTTGGTTTGACAAATAAAAATCTTGAAATCTTGAAATCTTGAAAGAGTCAAGGGGGGAGAGAGAGAGAGCAGAGAGACCAGGGACCAAGAGAGGGAGAGAGCAGGAAGGAAGAAAGAGAGAGCGAGACCAGGGAAAGAGAGAGAGAGAGACACCAGGGAGAGAGAGAGGGATTGACTTGGGAGAGAAAGACCAGAGAAAGAGACAAGGGGGAGAGAGAGAGCATAGAGACCAGGGAAAAAGAGAGAGAGAGACCACGGAGAGCGAGGGAGATACCAGGAAGAAAGAGGGAGAGAGAGACCAGAGAAAGAGAGAGAAAGACCAGAGAGAGATGGACCAGGGAGAGAGAGACCAGAGAAAGAGAGAGAGGGAGAGAGAAGAAAGAAAGAGAAAGAGAGACCAGGCACAGAGAGAGCGACACCAGGGAGAGAGAGGGGGATGGACTTGGGAGAGAGAGACTAGGGAAAGACAGAGAAAGACCAGAGAGAGATGGACAAGGGAGAGAGTCCAGGGAAAGAGACAAGGGGGAGAGAGCGAGAGAGTAGAGAGACCAGGGACAGAGAGAGAGGGAGAGAGCAGGAAGAAAGAGAGAGAGACCATGTAGAGCGAGGGAGATACCAGGAAGATAGAAAGAGAGACCAGGTAGAGCGAGGGAGATACCAGGAATAAAGAGAGAGAGTGAGACCAGGGAGAGGGAGAGACCAGGTAGAGAGACCAGGGAGAGACCAAGGACAGAGAGAGAGACCAGGTAGAGAGACCAGGGAGAGTCCCATCACTTTCTTGTCTTTCTTCCTCTGTGTGAGTACCTCCCTTTATTGAGTTCCCTCCTAAGTAGTCACCAACGACAGATCAGAGAATCAAACCGTTCAAACGCAACGTCCACAGTTCCATCCTGACCTTGTATCGCTCTGGGAAGAGAGATCTCTGAGTACCTGGTTAAATAAAGGTCTAATAAAAATAATAAAAGTACAATTATGGCTTTTATGGTGAGACACTTCCGACAAAGATGAAAGCTCCCATCGAATCACGTCTCGGTCATTACATAATATCTTTCTTGGATGTTATTAAATGGCTACAATTAGAGCAAATCTGTCCCTGGGGAAGAGTCGAAGGCCCTAAGTCTTACTTCTTGCCTTATCGTAAAGTCTGCGATTGGACTGCGATGTTCAAGGACACAAGTTTGAGTGTAACCGGAGCAGCACGGACAGCTTTTAAAAGTGTCTCAGACAAAAAGAAAATCCAATTACATTTCTGCTAAATGAGTTCTGGTCTGTTTCAGAGGGAGGTGAGCTTCATGCATACGCTTAAGCACAGGTCCACGACTCTACAGTCCTGGTTCAACAGCCTCAGTCCTGGATCTATAGCCTCAGTCCAGGGTTCTACAGCCTCAGTCCTGGATCTACAGCCTCAGTCCAGGGTTCTACAGCCTCAGTCCTGGATCTACAGCCTCAGTCCTGGATCTACAGCCTCAGTCCTGGATCTACAGCCTCAGTCCAGGATCTACAGCCTCAGTCCTGGATCTACAGCCTCAGTCCAGGATCTACAGCCTCAGTCCAGGATCTACAGCCTCAGTCCAGGATCTACAGCCTCAGTCCTGGTTCTACAATACTTGTTGGTGAATACAGAAATGTGTAAAGTCCTTCAAAACGACTGGTGTTGAGATCTAGGGCTCTAAAAAAATACATTGAAATCGAAAATCAATCATTTGCTTTGGCATATGGTGGAAACAACTTACAAAAAAGAATATGTCTTAATACAATTGTAGCATAAAAGTGCACACAATATACATCAAACAGAGCAGACGAGTGACCAGAGGTTTGAGATCATAAAGTGAGAGTGTCAGAATCATTTTATTGCCATGTAAGTAACAGAAAGTCACAGACTAGGAAATTGCTTTGGCTCTCGGTACAAACAGTCAAAAGTAGAAAGTTAGAGAAGAGAGAATAGAGTAAGGCATAGTCAAAATCAGCATACAGTATTGAGTGATTATTGTGATCATCTGTGGCGCCATCTTGGATCATCACCATTGGTTACGGCTACTGTGTGTCTTTGGGCAGGACACTTAACCTGCCTGGCTCCCAGTATCTGCATACACTGGTACAGTATATGTGATGTATGTGTGTGTGCGTTTGTGTGTGTGTGTGTGTGTGTGTGTGTGTGTGTGTGTGTGTGATCGGCTCCTTGTAAAAAAGAAATTGTGACTATTTGAAATCACTACAAAAGTACAGAAGTACAGAAGAACAGTGAGGTCTGTGTGTTACACTGAATAAAGTGTACATTCTGACTGTCTTAAAACATGATTTGCAATGGAACAAAGCCTTTTAGACTCTTAATCTGTTGCTTTAAGTTATTCTAAAACAGACATTTCTTGTATCTTTTTTTAACAAGATATTTTTTCTGCGTCCAATTGACACATATTGTTTAAAGGGTCAGTCAGAATGTGCTCAAAGTAACATAGAGACATGCAACGCCTCATAGAGCAGCTACTGTATTGTTGCGCAGTGTTATACTTTAAATGCAGTCAAAGCCTCTCTCTCATGTGTGCGTGTAACTCCAGGCTTCAGGAAGATTCTCCTGTTCTGCTTTTGGGGAGGATCTCAAAGCGTTCTGTGCAAACGCAGCACATTTTCAAGGATGAGAGGGATTACTGGAAGTGAACTGTGCATGATAGAAGGAGAGGAGGTTGGAGTTTGTCAGGGTTGCAGCTCACAGTAAAACACACAAGGGTTCAATTCAATGTACAGTATTAGGAGGAGGACTTTACAACTGTCAATTTGCCAACACAGATCAGAGAACCCAAGGAGTAAACTAGAGTTACATAGATAATCAGCAACTTTGGCTTATAGAGCTACCGACCTGGAGTCTACTCGAGAGCTGGGGTCTCCAACCAATCAGAGAGAGAGTTTTAATAGTAATAATAATGCATTGGTTTTAAACAGGGCTTCTTTGGACTCTCTTTCTTTGGACTCCCTGCATGTCATTATTCTTTCACTCCAAACTCTGTGGTGAACTACTTGCCCAAGAACACAGCAACAGTTTTGCGCTTTATAACCGCAGCCGCCCCACTGTGGAACCTGTTCCTAGAGGTCTCCCATCACAGTACTACCCAGGCCCTGCCCTACCCAGCTACAAATGTCTGACAGGATCTGGCTTTCCCCTGCAGGTTTGGCCAATAGTGCTGCATTGTTGTGATCCACTGAGGGGTTTGGGGGAAAGGCAATCCATGAATCAACCTCTTTCCATCAATGTCCGTAAAGGCTTTGTGTGACGATGTCCTAATCGCTAATTAGCACGTTAGCATTTGAAAGTTTGTTAAAGTACTTGGTTCCTTACAGCCCCTAGATTTGTTCCTGAGACCTGAGGGAGACCAAATAGAGTGACCAGAAAGATACCAGCGAGAGAAAAGAGACAGAAAATAAAGAGAGACCAGAGTGAGAGACAGGTAAAACAGGGAGAAACCTGAGAGAGACAAGAAAGAGACCTAGGAGAGAGACCAGAGAAACAGTTGAGAAAGAGAACAGAAAGATACCAGATACATCCTAAAGCCTGGTTCACACAAGACAATTTAAAAATTGTCGGACAATTTTTTTCTCCGTGTGAGACCTTACACACGGAGGGAAATCACGGGTCTAACCACTTTGGTCGTACAGTGTGTGGTGCGCAAACCACACACATCACACACGAACCGATTTCTCTTCCGAGCATTCCCAGGGCAGACGGAAATCTCACAAAATCTCTCGAGATCAAGCGTGACTTCAGAGTAAACACACATGGCGGACAAAGAGGATGCAGTGGCGATAGTTTGTTTTTAGCAGAGAAAAGATATAATCAAAGGAAAAGGTGATGGTCAAAGAAGTGCAGACAACACGAGCATGGAATATACTTTCTACATCGTGATCTGGAGGTGAGTTGTTTTTTTACGGCGTTTCCTCGCCGCCTCGTCACCTCGTCTTCTGATTGGCTACACGCCGCAGTCATGGCAACGCGTTCGTCTGTCCCCGGGGGACACCACACACGAAGAGAAATTGGGCCAAAACAATCCAACATGTTGGATATCCCCGATATTGAGATTGGAGCAGTCCAAAAGTCCTTCCGAGCGACGAGCGCAGTCTTAACACACCACACACGCCAGGACAATACATCAGATTTTTTTTACGATAATCGGAGCGTTATTGTCATAGGAGTAAATCGGGTACAAATCGGCCTAATTATCCTGCCGTGTGAACCAGGCTTTAGTGATCTTATGACACATGAAAATGTTTCTATTTTGACACTAATAATGTTTTGGTGACATAACCAGCAGCCAGACACACAAGGTTGTCTTCCTCCAGCTCTTACAGAGAGTGGACTTTCCTTTGGTCAACATCTCTCAAAAAACATTTTTTAAAAGGCTTTGCTAATGGCTTCTCTTTTGTTTCACTGATTTGGTGTTGGTGA
The DNA here is from genome assembly GCA_964034765.1 of Knipowitschia caucasica. Lineage (NCBI taxonomy): Eukaryota > Metazoa > Chordata > Actinopteri > Gobiiformes > Gobiidae > Knipowitschia > Knipowitschia caucasica. The sequence goes on along the minus strand of OZ035838.1, from coordinate 8,137,883 downwards.
CCAGAGAGAGACCAGAGGTAAACCAGAGAGATATAAGTGAGACTAGAGAGAGAGAGCAGAAAGAAACCAGAGTGAAATAAGAGGGACTAGAGCGAGAGCAGAAAGAGAGCAGCAAGAGATCAGAGAGAGATCAGAGAGAGGCCATAGAGACTAGAGAGAGACTAGAGAGAGCCGAGAGAGAGAGACACCAAAGAAAGAGAGAGCAGAGAGAGACCTGGGTAAGAGACAAAAAGAAAACACATGACTTCTTCTTTCACAGATTTCCTTTCTCTGCCTTTGCTTTAATGGCTTCTCCTTTGTTCCGCTGTGTTTGGTCGCTGCTCGTGGATGAGTTGAGCCTTTACCTCCAGTCTGATCTAAACAATATTTATGAATACACCTCCTGGTTTTCTGCTCTCTAACAATTCTAACAAACAAACAGCTTCTCCTGTCTGGGGCGGCGTTAATAATAGATCCAGCTTTGATCCCAGTCGAAGCTTTCAGACGGAAGAAAGTGATGAGGAACGTGTGTGGACTGACAACAGTGAGTGTGGTTTAAAAATAACATGAAAAAGTCCGGTTTAATTAGGTGTAATTTTAAGCTTCAGAGAGTGAGAGGAGGATCAGATGGAAGGAGACAGACACCTTCTTCCTCTAACATCAATTCATCAAGGTTCGAACGTCCACTACAGTTAGAGGCCTCAGTACACATTCAAGATTGGGTTAGAGGCCTCAGTACACATTCAAGACTGGGTTAGAAACTCCAGTATACATTAAATATTGGATTAGAGGTTCCAGTATACACAAAAGATTGGGTTAGAGGCCTCAGTATACATTAAAGATTGGGATAGAGGCCTCAGTATACATTAAAGATTGGGTTAGAGGGTTAGCCATCCGTACACTCCGCTCAATCATCCTTTCACTGCATGTAACCGTCTAGGTCTGGTCCCTGTGTTAGCGATTACAATCGGTCGTATTTCGACCGGCTACTCAGAGAGCGCGGAAGGCGGGTGTTGTAGGTCGGTGCCGGTGACGTCAAGAGTTTGCGCGGGCAAGTTGTAGTTTGGCAGTGGCAAAGAATGCGATAGTAAAGTAATCCGGTCTGTTTCTATCAAGAAATTGAAGCAGGAGCAAGAGGAATGTTTAGCAAATGTAATCGCTGGTCAAGATGGTGGCGCTACTCCCCACGGGCTCCGTTAGCAGAAAAGGAGATGGCTAGGCTAAATGCTAACAACACACTCGGGCACATTACATACGTCGCAGTAAACTCAGATCCAATCGTTTCAATCTGCAAAAGGAGTTAACCCCTCCCACCTGTTCACGGAACTCAATGGAGCAAATACAGACCTTAGTATGAATTGTAATTTGTACTAAGGTGTGGTACAACCAGGCTAGGTTAGAGGGTCCAGTATACATTAAAGATTGGGTTAGGAGCTGCAGTATACATTAGATATTGGGTTTGAGGCCTCGGTATACTTTAAAGATAGTGACTGAGAGCCCAGTGTGCATGATAATAGGGTTAAAGGCCCCAATAAACAATCAAGAAGCCTTTTAGACTTGCTTCTTTATTGTACTAATGTTAGAGATTTTATTGCGAAAAAGGCCTGTACCTGTGCTCTTCAGAGTCCAGTGTATAAAGTCAATGAGGACAAATGACTCCAATCGCTCATATTAGTTGCTGAAATGGCCTGGTTTGTTCTTTTTATTTTCATTTTATTATTTACCAGTAAGTTTCCCTAAATTCCCCCCTTTGCAACTCTAGGTACGACCACTACTGCTGCTGTTGCTGCTGCTGCAAAACTGTTTTAAACCTGGATTTGAACTTTGTCAGAGTAGAAGCCTGTCTCACATTTTCAGGACGACTGTTCCAGATTTTAGCTGCCTCCCCATGTGTAGTCCAAATTTTGAGACCAGCAGAATACACTTGAAAATGCAATAATAACAAACACATTGGCCCATATGGTGTGGGATGACTGAGGCTGTAGATCAGGACTGAGCCTTTAGATCCAGGACTGAGGCTGTAGATCCAGGACTGAGCCTTTAGATCCAGGACTGAGGCTGGAGATCCAGGACTGAGGCTGGATATCCAGGACTGAGGCTGTAGATCCAGGACTGAGGCTGTAGATCCAGGACTGAGGCTTACTTTTACAATTATTATGTATCTTTTTAGTAAGCCTCAACTTTGATCATTATTAAACCAGGTTCTAATCTACAGTATGTTTCAGTTTTAGTTTAGTTAATCCCATTAAGGCCTGACACACCTGCTAAAACATGCAGGTAAAACCTATGATCTTTAGAATCTCCCTCTAAAAGTTTTCCTGAAATGCAACGTCTAATAAATGATTGATATCTCAGCCTCTGAAGCAGATGAAAACAGAATTCCAAAAGAATTAGAGAGCTGGCACTTATGGCTTTCAATAAAAATTGAATGAATGAATTATTATAATTATATTATAATAAGTATTATTCAGTAGAATAATACAAAAAATACACAAAATCCACACAGGAAAGATGATAAAACAACTAAAGATAATGTGTGAAAAAGAAATGTTTCCCACTTTATTGTCAACAAGAGTTTGGCAATAAATTGGCACTAACTATGTGAAAAAAAATAATCAAAAAATCCATTCTCAGCCCAAAAAAAAATCAAGAAATTACTCATAGGGCTCTTTCCTCTTAAGCTCCTACATCTGTTTTGGCTCGTGCACAAAAGTTTGGCATACCCAAATGTCTTTGCTTATCTAAAAACACATCTTACATCTCACATGCTTGTGTGATGCATAATTTTAAAGCTAGGCCCTTCTAGTTTATGTAAATATACACTGAAATAATGTATGTCATTCCTATTTCACTCTGCATCCTTTGAAGTTTGCTTAAAAAATTCAATGTATAAATGCCCTAAGTAAGCCTACTTCGTTGGAAGAAGAACATTTTCAACGCTAATTTGTTCATTCTGTTGTTGACAACAACTGTGTAAAGTTTCAGACTTCTAAGTTTTATAGTTTTTATGCAGTTTCTCTTTTTTATCAAGTAGTGCTATTCGGAACCAATTTGGCAAAATTTGTGCCAAATTGCTTTACTAACATTTCACCATCATAAAAAGCATATTTTTTAGTTTTGGTACTTTGGTAGTTACAAATCTGTGTGATTTTATTTTACGTTTTTTCAAAATAAATTTTTAGTAGTGTAAATGCATATAAAATATGCGCAGCAGTACTAACAGCGTCTTTACGCACGCTTTTACTGTGAAAATGAAAAGGGTTCCTACAAGTCCCACCCATCAAAAGAAAGCTCTTTTTATTGGCTACTTAGACACATCAATCATTCAGTGCTAGCACATAGCGCTAGCCATGCTAATCAATAACAAGGGAAAAAGGACCCTCTGCAAATGGATGCGGTTTGTCTTTTTCACAAGGGTCCTGCGGACTGAAACCTGCTCCTATCTTTTCATGAAACCTCTCTTTTTAAAGCTAAGGACTCAAGGAACACGTGGATATGATGTTTGTGGGGCTAAACAAAGCTCAAACTTGGTGAAAGCTTTCGGAGCGTTTTTTTTAATTATTTTTGAAGAATGGATTATACTTTGGGAAATACAAGTGGATATTCTTTTTCACTGAAGACTTACGGAGAGAAAGAGCCTAAGCAAGGATGGGGAAAGTCTAATATGTTGGAACAGCAGAAGACGAAAGGTAAGAAACTTATACAAAAATGTTGTGCCCATTTTATGCGTTATGTCTTTTTTATGCAAAGTCTGATATCGTTTACACTTACATATAAATATAGCTGAGAAAATAAGCTTTAAAATCATATATAGCTTGTGGCTTATGAAGTTCAAAATACATCTGCTATTGCCAGCGGGTGAATTTTTTTTCTCGTTTGGGAGCTTAAGAGGTTAAGAGGTTTAGAGGTTAAGAAAGCAAAAATAAAAAAAACACAACAGTTGTGGTTTGTTCTGTTTGTTTTACATTTTACTTTTGTGCACGCGTTCACACATTTCACACAAATGACTTTTTCAGCGGGAAAAAGTTGGAACTCGCAGATCCGTAGACAACTCTCATCCCTGGTTCATCCTGATGCATTTCATTTGTCAAGAGAATTGCCCAATGAAGGGAATTGGTCAATAAAGGTTAACAGACGTGTACGCTTTCCCGCCTCAATGGGTTCATTCAAAGGGGACAATGCAGTTTAATGAAACACATGATTAAACAAGAGTTTGAAAAAGCCAGAAAAAGTCAAGAGGCTATTTTCTAATCTGTAGTCGCCTAGCTGTGATGTTAAAAATCCGTCAAAATACATTCAATGAAATTAACATAACAAATGTACAAGACAGAGACAACATTAATCAAGAAAAAAATGTTAGTGTTGACACATACGACATCCATTCATTCAAGAAAACACCATTTACAAGACTTAGTTAATCAGTTAATGAGGGCAGGTTTATGTGTTTGTGAAAGCCCTGTACGTGCTCTGCTGTTTAACAGTCTGTGGTGGTGAGTTCCACTGGGGCCTCTAACGGAGCAGGCAGACTGACTGAAAGGGTCACACACAGAGGGGTCACACGGTCGCCTCTCACGAAGCCTCAAGTGAGCCGCTCACTACTGTTCCTTTGACCTTTTAGACCCGCGAGTGGGACGGGAGCCAAATCATCGCTTTGTACCTTGACAATCTGGCTAACTTAAAAAGGAATACTTTTCCAAAATGAAACAGTGATGGTAACATTTTGGATTTTTATCCATTACTTTGATGGCTTGCTTATATAAGATTTTGAGTGGTCTTGGTGTATTCAGACCAGAAAAGTCCTTTTTTCTTTTGCTCCAGTTCGTATTCAGACTGTACTTTTTGCAAGTGAACTTTTTTATATAAACACATCGACGCGGGTGACCATCGGCGCTCCTGTTGGACAGCGAGAGCTCACGGAGATTGGACACGGAACCGGAGGAAAACATTGAGCTCGTATGTGCAGCATGTCTGCTCTGCCCATGTCCTCTTTTTAGAGCAAAACCACCTTCAACATCAACAGCAGCTCATATGACACAGGCCAAACACGTTGTTTTTAATATTGGAACAGCGTCGGCGAATGCGTGAGGGGAAAGCCAAAGGAGACTGTCTGTGCGCTCCGTGCCCTGTCCCACACATGGATCTATGATAATAACCCTGTTCCACAACTTACTATACTAATAACAACGGGATAAACAGACGCTGAGGATCAGGTCGGAACCAAAGAACACAATTCACTACATAATACGGGATATTGCTTTTTGAGACGTGAGTCAAACAGTGTCAGGCTTTTAATAATGCAAATAGTTTGAAGATGCTGCCATTAACATCAATGTATACTGTGAACAGTTGTAACTCCATAAGCCTGTTGCACAGCGTCTCCTCACTGCTCCAGTCTGCACACGTTGTGTAGCGTTAGCAGCATAGTTAGCAGCATAGTTAGCAGCATAGTTAGCAGCATAGATAGCAGCATAGTTAGCAGCATAGTTAGCCGCTGCATGGCTAATTCCTCACAGTTTCTGTCTACGGCTTGTTAAGCCCAAAAGATGCGCACGTATCTTGGAGTTGTGTTGGATCGACACCGGATGTATTCAGACCTGTATCGTCTAGGACCAGAATTCGTTTGGAAGCGGACCGAGACCACCTAAAAAAGTGGGTCTCGGTTCGGTTCTTTGGTCCGGACCAGGATTCGTTTGTGTGTAATCAGACCTGCATAAAAGGTCCGAATCAGAGTTCCAAACAAATCCTGGTCCGTTTAAAGTGGAGCAAATGTGCAGGTCTGAATACACCCTTAAAGTAGTCTGATTAGCTTGACCCCAGCTTGTTAAGCAATAATGAATATGACTAAGTCTGGAAAAGGTTTTGCGGCCTCAGTTGACATTTCACATCTGACTGATCTAAAATTTTAAAGATTAAACTTAATTGTTTTACAAATCTTTTCCACATGTGTTTTAATAGTTAAATGAGAATCAATGACCAGTCCAAGAAATGTATCCCGCGGACAGACTACAGCTTTTCCCCTTCAACATAAATCACCAGATCTTCAGAAGCACTTTTAGTTTTACTGAAAAACATGGAGACCGTTTTGGAAACAAAAAGCTTCAAGCAGCAGTCTTTCAGCCAAGACGTAACACGATCCATTGATTTGATGACTGTGAAATCTGTTAAAAAATCTAAAATTCTATCTTGCTGTTGATACTTATTTAGGCTGATGTAAAGAGAGAGAACTGCGAGAGAACAAAGTCTTAAAGGAAATGTGTCCTTTGACAAAAAAAGAAAGTGTTGAACTTAAGCACAAAAGTCAGCTTTTTTTTTAAGCCCCTGCTTTAGCCGCAATAACAAAATAGAACATTAAAAAATATTTTTGGAATTTGGTAACATTTTAGACGGATCCATTCTGACTGATGCTTTACAGAAGTGACCTGCATCTACAGCCTCAGTCCTGGATCTATCAGTCCTGGATCTACAGCCTCAGTCCTGGATCTATCAGTCCTGGATCTACAGCCTCAATCCTGGACCTATCAGTCCTGGATCTACAGCCTCAGTCCTGGATCTATCAGTCCTGGATCTACAGCCTCAGTCCTGAATCTACAGCCTCCGTCCTGGATCTACAGCCTCAGTCCTGGATCTATCAGTCCTGGATCTACAGCCTCAGTCCGGAGCCTGTTTTACTCCATTAATACCAATTATGACTTCAAGATTTAAAACAAACTTGTTGATTCCCCAGTCACCTTTCCCAGGTCAATCATAGAGTAAATGTTGTGTGCCTTGTTCTCTGTAATTTATTATTGCATCATATTTCTCTGTATCATATTGTGTTGTATTTTATGACTTGTGCGTGTGGTCCACACCTGCGCGGCTCGTCCCTCCAGCCCTGAGGTCTGATGGCGAACAAGGCCTTGGGCAGACCCTCCAGCCCCAGTCCCGACAGAGCAGGTCCCACTGCAAACCACATATAGCTGGGCCCCGCTTGCCCTGAGGCCCAGGCAGCTTTGAAGATCAGCTCTGCCTCCTCCAGCGAGCAGTACAGCAGCCGCACCTGCAGGGGGAGCAAAAGGAAAGAATGTATTTTTTTAAATTATCAATGTTTTTTATTATATTCATAATTTGCAATGGGAAAGCAAGTACATTTCTCAACAGCATATAAATGCAAGGGCAAGAAATGCACAATAACATACCAATAGTGACAAAATAAAACAAAATAACAAATATACACATACATGGCATACAAGGGTATGCCATGTATGCCATGGAAAGTGACACTGCAATGACCACGAACGACATTAGTCGCCTCACATTGGAGCTTCGTGAGAGGGACCGTGCCACTATTGCAGACCTCCGTAAAGAAGTCCTTCGCCTCACTGCAGAGCTGCAGGATAAACAGTCACTCGTGTCCAAACTTTTTGATGTCGCTGGCGGGCAGCACTCACGGCTTATGTCACTGAGCGCTGCATACTGTGACACTGTCGTGTGGGAGAGATCTGTCAGCTCTGGGCCCTCTTGTTCTACACCTAAGTGCCCGGTTCGGAATAAAGAGCCTGCGGACTGCGAGGAGCCATCCAGCGCCGTGGCCCATGTCCTGAGCCTGTCAAACCGCTATGCAGCCCTCTCCGCTGACATCCCAGCCCCCTCAGCAGAACCCCTGGACTCTGCAGCAAACTCTACTGCTGTCCGTGGATCCAGGTCCACTGCGAGAAAGACACTCTTAAAGGAAGCTGTCCTCAGACGAAAGAGTGATCATTCCCCTTCTCTGACCCCAGTGCATCACCACCACTTACCTTCACCGGGTCAGCAGCAGCGACCCGAGCCTGCTCCTCTCGCTGCTCCAGCGTCTCCGTGCACACAGCGTGGGTTTGCCCGACTGGGAGATCTACACCACAGCCCACTCACTCTCCAAGGTGATACCAGCAAGCGCCGCTTGGTCGGTACCCAACCTGATGTGCCCGCTGGGTTCCTGGCCATACACACGAAATTACCGCGCACCTCTCCGCGGGCCGCGTTCACACTTCGCACCGACTAGCACGCGTGCAAGTTGAGATTCCATCGGTGAGAGCACGTCCTGCTTTTTTTAACTGGCGTTCACCGTCTTCCTCAATGTCACCCGGCAGCAATTACTGTCCCATATCTGGCTCACGATACCTCCTCCCTCACTCTGCTTCACTCCCTGGCCCGAAACCCCATGATCCACAGTAATCGTGTCAGTGGTTTCTAAATGATATTACGGCAACAGTCTAGGTCAACAAATGAAGCACTTTAATGGATCTGTGCCTCCCTCCTCCAGTCCCCCGGGTTAATCCGATTCTTTATTCTGGTCCCATCCCCCGACGGTAAACAACGTGGTGACTGCCTCTACATGTCGCGTTGTGGCGCTCAACATGTGGCTCCAGTCTACATTGCAAGCACTTTTAATCTTTTTTTGGTGACAACGTTGCCTGTCTTCTGGATATCGGCACGTTGTGCGCCTAATCGACCATAGGTCTGCACTCCGAACAAATTACTGCACCATTTTTGTAGACAGAGGGACTTCCTACTGGCCATGTTATGTACATTGCTACCCCGAGGGGCGGTGACTGTTTACATCTAGAAAGGCTATCTCGGCGCGCCCACCAAAACCCACCTGACTCCTCCTTACAGCTACCTGGGTGATGTACGTGGGCAACACTGACCCACTTTCCGTCTGGCCAGTTGTAACGACATCCCTGCCCGCTGAACTGTGCTGAGAATCATTAATGCATCGGAACTTAACACAGTACAACAGAGTTTCACTTTTTAAACCAATAGCAGACTGTGTGTTTTCCTCGCAACCAGCTCAACATGTATTAAAAACCTGAATAAACACTATTTAAAAGAAGGACAGCATGTTAGACGGGTTACCAACACTGGGAAATCTAATTCCAGTTCTTTGTAATCAAATCAACTAAACCTACTGACACTGGAATATTAATTTTAACCTTGCTCTACTTAAGTCAGATCACTGTGCAACAAATCATTTTTAATTAATAATTTAGCTGTTTCGTTATGATCTTGATTTTTGTTTATGACTGAAACCGACGGCTTGACCATAATATATGAGATGCAGTTTTAATAGAAGGCCTCACCACCAAATTTCAAATTGAATATGAAACCCGAGAAAATAAAAATGGGGGGGGGCATAGCAGCATTTTTAAAGATCGTATTGTCTCCCCCATAGAGTGTCCTCTTGGGAAACTTTTCATCATTTGAGTATGTTTCTTTTAAAATAGAACAAACCGAAATCTTCTTCCATTCTTATTATTGTTGTGTACAAGCCGCCACAGTCATGCCATAGTTTCACTGATCATTTCACTGAGTTGCTTTCAGTTGTGTGCACAGATTTTGATGGTTTAGTCATTATAGGCGATTTTAATATTCATGTGGATAATGTTAATGACAGATACGCAAAAGAGCTGAGTTCCATACTTGAATCCTTTGGCCTCACTCAGCATGTGAGTGGCCCCACCCATAGCAGAGGACACACCCTGGACCTGCTTATCACGAAAGGGGTGAATATTTCAAAAGTTAATGTAGTTGATGTTGCTCTGTCGGATCATTTCTGTGTATTTTTTAACATGTATTTTGCTACCAGACCACCCGCTAAATATGAAATTGTTAGAAGTAGACACTTAAATGAAAACACGGGTGAACTTGATTTCCATGGAATGATCCATCAGTTTGAGAACACATCATGTTCTACAGCCCGGTCCCAGGGCACATAACCAGTGCCGGAGAGCAGCGAGAAATTGATAAAAGTCCATGAACACTTAAAAGAGAAATTGTTTGAGTTTAACAGAGACTGTTGAATGGCTGCGAAACAATCTGCAGAGTTCCCAATTTTCAACAATCAATAGAATATCACCCCCTGTTGAGTTGCCATTAGAACACTAATCTCCAAATCAGTTGAAATGAGTTTGCACAGTCTGTCTACCTCTTCAGAGACAGAGGTTCAGTCGGTATCAGAAATACCCATCACCTCTAAAACACAATTAACAAATGCAACATCCAGTGAGGCTTTGTGAGCTAGCTACAATTTGCACCTTCTCAATGATGAAACTGTTAAAAAGATAATCACCAGGATCTTCTAGTTCCCTACCTGCAGTCTGGTATGTTACTACCAAAGACCTAGATTCCTGAAGTCTGTTATGTGTAGTCCTATTACCCTCATTGACACAAATATCGTAAACATTGTCTTTTTTATCTGGAACATTTCCATGCCCTGAAAAAGGCAGTCATCAGGCCCCTCCCTAAAAAAGAGCAGTTTGTATGCTGCGGTACTTGAAAATTACCGTCCCATCTCAAATTGCCTTTCATTTGGAAAAATTCTGAAAAAGTTTGCCTACCAACACTAACTGAATTTTTAATATCTAATGACTCATTTGACATGTTTCAGTCTGGGCTTTAGACCACACCACAGTACTGAGACCGCTCATAGTACAAGGTAACAAAAGAGTGTTACGGCTATAACACACTAGAATGCAGGAAAAGTCCTCTAGTTTTAGTCATGGGTAGATTCTTATTGCCGAGCTTTCGACAAGCCGATGACCAATTAGATCTCATAGCAGAGAACTGTAGGTCAGGGTTGGTGTTATGGCTGGGTAACCCAGCCCTAACTGGTTTAAGTCCTAACTAGAAGAAAGGAAGGATTGTGGGGAGAGATTGGAGGACGATGTCTCATATAATATGGGCCACTGAACCTGCGGAGTGCCACAGGACGAGCTTCTGGCGACAATCCCTCCTGTTCAATATTTACAAGTGCTGCCAATAGGTCAGTTAAGTCAAATATGAATGTCCTACCACCACTTACGCTGAATGACACTCAGATCTAATGTCACACTTGCTGCAGCGGAGAAACATGGACCGGTGGAGCTCACTCCTCTCGCTGTAATCCAGCGGATCAGTGAGTGGATGCAAATGCAATTTTCTTCCAGCTAAATGCGGACAAAACCGAAAATGATTGTCTTTGGTCCCGAGAAACAAAGAGACAGTACCGTCATTTGTCACCTTACAGTCTCTCTCCCTAAGGCCTTTAAATAAGGGACACCAGAAATCTGGAGTAATAATGGACTCTGACTTAAACTTCAATAGCCACATTGGGATCGGTAACAAATCACGCAGCTTTTTATCATCTGAAAAATATTGCCAAAATTAAAAATATTGTGTCCAGGGGCAGACTTGGAGATTCTTATCCATTCTTGTTGTTTCCAGTAGGCTGGATTACTGCATTGGCCTCTCACAGGTAATCTCCAAACATGCAGTAACACGAGCTGCATGTACATATTCAAAATGCTGTCAGCCCGATCCTGACTAATACCTGGAAGCGTACGACCACATAAGTCCCGGTCCCCCATGTCGCTGCACTGCTTCCCGTTGAGCCCATAGTGGATAACTTTTTAAAGGCACTACTCCAGGTGTACAAGTCTCTCATGGCCATTCACCAAAGTACATCCATGATATGGCAAGTCCATATGAACCCATCCCGGACTCTGATAGATCGCAAGGGACGACTCCCTGTTAAGAGAGCCCAGAGTCAGGACTTAGACAGGTGGGAGGCGCTTTTCAGAGTTATGAGCTAAAAGTATGAACAGCATCCTGAGGATGTGATACTGGCTGCCTCTCTGTCAAAGTGTCAAAATCCATGAAAAAGACTTTTTCTTTTTTCCTAGTGCATACAACTAGAAATTTTATCGTTTAACACACCGAGTATTTATTGTCTTGTAGACTTTTTGTCGTTTTGTAACTATTTTATTTGTTGTTTTAATTACGTTGTGATTCTTATGTTTTTAAATGGATTACTTATGTGATTTTAATGCTTTTTAATTACATATGTGTTTTTAAGATGCTTAAAGTGTTTTTAATTGTTTCCTACAAGAATAGGAAATAGATTTATATATGCGCATTTTACAGACCAAGGTCACCCAAAGCACTTTACAACCAAGTGTTCAGGGTTCGAGGTTCCGATATTGTTCCAATCATTCCACACACCGGTGATGACGGAAGCGAGTCGCCGAACTATAGTGTTAGAAGTTGGACGCAAATGTAATTATTATACACCAACACTTTCACCATTACATTGACAAAAGGGTAAAGAATGACAAAAATGGTCTTTTACAGGATAATATCTGTGTACATTTTTAATAAACATTCCTTGAGTTTGTTTGTGATTATATATTTGCAAGGAAACAAAAAAAACCTGAGTCCAACATTTTGGTTAAAAAAATCTCTCCTACGTTTACAAACTGGATGGACCAAGACTATCCTGAACATATTGTTTGTAACTTGTAAGATTACTAGCCTGACTCTCGGCAGACCCTTGTAGTTCGCTGAGCTTCACACATGGGACTGGGACTCCTTCATATAGCGAATACATTTCAGAAGGCGCGGCTTTGTAAAAAAATCCTTGTATGTGATTGGATAAACCACTTGTCTGTTATCTTGAATGACGTCTTCCTTCAACCACTCACATCGAAGCACACGACTCCCATGGGTTGCCAAATGCCGGCAAGATTTTTCAGCCCAAAACTCGCAAGAATGCCACCAAAAAAATACCCAGTATATTTTTCTGGCTAAAAACTTAATGTAATCTACTTGGGCTAACGCCTCTGGTGGAGCATGATCTCACTATTAAAGTACCATGAGGCCGAAGAACTAAAAAAGGTCTTGTTATGATTCTCAAATCATTAATGACAAAACAAGAAATCTCTTTCTATCGGGGCCTTTGTGAAAAAGGATTAATAGATTTTTTGTTGACAAAACTCTCATCTATTCAGATATTATGATCCCCGCTGGATTCGTCTGCATATCTGGCAACCTGAGTCAGGGAGAGTGGGAGAGGTTGTAGTACCACTTTTGGCCAGATGTTTACATACTGCTGCTTTAAGAAAACTCAACTATGAAAAGGCCAAGCCAGCTTGTATGCCTAAATAAGACAATGTATCCTCCACAAGGAAGCCTCATTTATCTGTCAGATTGGTGTTATATAGGGTTAGAATATTATGTTTTTGCCCAGACATGTTTGAATTTGTAGGTATTGAGGACAAGGCTAATTTGACTTCTTCAGCCTTTTTAAGAAATATAGTTGTATCATCAGCTAAATGAGATTTTTTAACATCTTGCTCAAAAAATGTAATCCCTTGAAAGGAGATTTGTAGAATCAGATAATTCAGAATCTGTACCACAACTCCAAAAAATATAAGGTGAGACTGGACAGCCTTGTCTTACACCTTTGCTGATATCAAATCTGTAAGATGTACCACGAAGCAGTTGTACAACACTATTGTTTTGCAGAGTAAGAGTCTTTAGAGCTTTAATGAAGACATTTGCAAAATTTCGAACATGTAATTTATCAAAAAATAATATATGACTTACAGTGTCAAAAGCCTTTTGGCTAATCTAAAAAATGAATCAAAAGATCACCTGGCAATAAGTCCCTATAGTGAATAAGATCTAAAACAAATTTTATGTTATCTGCTATTTGCCTCCCGGACATGAATCCATTTTGAGACTCATGAATAATATTGTTTAAACCAAATTTTCATCTTTTAGCCAAAAGGGACGTTCAAATTTCATTATCATTATTGAGAAATGAAATACCTCGCCATCAATAATCAGTCAGATCTGCACCCAGCACACAGAGACTAGTCCTTCACTGATCCTCCTGCAGGTGATGGGTCCACAGGAGGACGGCTGCTCTGTCAGTGACACTAAAGCCTTGATCTTTCAGCGGGGACTTCAGGCAAAGTGGGGTTAAATGTCTTGCCCAAGGACACAACGACAGCAGACATCAGTGGGAGTTAAATAAGTCACTGTATCCTTTTTTACATATTTTAATTAATTCAGAACTGATATAATCCTTCTTATAAAAATACTGTAAAAATCTGGTGCATATTTGGAAGTAGTATAGGTATTACAATGAAGCTGAAAGCGCAAATTCAGACTGAAAGACCCGCCACGGATCTCACCCGTCCAGGGCCTGCCAATCGCACAGCGCTGCCAGCCTCGAGCCTCTGCCAATCACACAGCCCGGCCAGCCCCTTGACAGCCCACTGACAACAAAGAGGGGCAGTTTAAAAGCAGCCACTACCCGAAAAACGGCGCTTCCTGAAGCTCTTAACACCCACCACCTCCCCAGCACCTCCTCAAGCTGCTGGTTCCTACTCGGGTTTCCGCTCTGGTTCCTGACCTGGCTCCTGCTCTGGCTCCTGCTCTGGCTCCCGCTCTGGCTCCTGCTCCGCCTGCGCATCATTCACAGCATGCTTCTAGCCTCCATCAGTGCTTGACCTCAGGGGGATCTGAGATAATCTACAGCAGCAGACGATCTCCCCTCTGCAAGTGTCACTGCCGGGGTCAATGCGCCAATCAAATAAATCTTTTTCATGCATTACTGTTTCTGTCTTGGTCTCTTCAGGTTGAATTGTCTTTATCTAATTTAGTTAGTGACTTTATTTTAGAGTAAAAACAAGGTATTTGCTGTTCTTCTTCAATCCATTTCAATCTCGATCTGACAAATGCTCCTTGAGCCCTCTCCCTCCCATCCCATCCAATACTTTTTGATATCTAATTAATTGTGTGGGCAATTTGTCATTATTATTGTCTATGATACAACTAGTGGTTTCAGAAATATGTTTTATCAGTTGTTCTAGATTCTTCTTTTTATTTTGATTTAGTCTTTTTCTGAAGTGGACAATACATTTTATAATTTCATACATTCCCAAGGACCTCAGTCTTCTCAGGAAGAACAGTCTGCTCTGACCTTTCTTATAGACAGCATTGGCCTGAGCTGACCAGTCCAGTCTGTAGTCCAGGTGGACTCAAGGTATTCATATGACTGTACCACTTTGATGTCCTGTCCATTCAGTCTGACCGGTTGATTGGAAGGGCTCTTGTATAAGTCAATGATCATCTCCTTGGTCTTGGACGCATTGAGAATCAGACCATTTCTCTCTCTCACTCCAGTCTGAGAAGGCAGCCATCACCCCCCTGTACTCTGCTTCATCCCCCCTTCACACATGCCACAACGGCGGTATTGCCAAAGTATTTTTGTACATGGTATGTAGCAGAGTTGTGTGCAAAGTCTGCAGTGTAATTTGTGAAGAGGAAGGGAGCCAGAACGGTATCCTGTGTGAGACAAATCATTCTTCTTTGTATCGCCATTTAGAGTCAGAATGTACATCGAACTCCTTTGCATTCCACGCGTCCACTATGTCCCACAAAGAATGCCTTCTCACTATCTTTCTGAGCATTTCTTGATGATGGTTCCCAGCACAGCTCTGGTGTCCTTGTCTTCCTTAGTAAAGTCTTCTCTGAAGCACAACTTGTTTTTTGTATTTCTCCAGATCTCGTCTCTTAGTGTACAACAGAATTATGATCCCCTCGGCTTGTTAGTATCACGCCTTCTCAGCTTGTGAACAACATCAATCCCATCTGATGTTTTCTGTCCGAGCGCAGGAACCACTTTTTGACAGATGGCCATGACCTTCTCCTCACATTTTCTTCCTCATGTTCAGGCAGACCGTACATGCAAAGGCACCATCTGCACTTCTATCAGTCTTTAGCTTTGCAAACATTGTTTTTCAGCACATTATTATTTTTCTTTATGTCATCAATCTCTCCGTGCAAGAACCAATCAAATGTTTAATCTCTTTAATGTCTTCAGAGTCCAGATTTATAAACACCTTCACTATCTGCTTTGTCGTTGACCGCTTTGAGGACGTGTGTAAGAAAGGCTCTTTCTCCAACCATCGTGGTTTGTGTGTCTTACGTTTAAGTTCCTCGTTTGTGGCTTTAGAGTGCTTTGCTTATAAGGTCCGCTGCTTAATGGTAACAAAAGGCTAACTAACAGTCTCTTTATTATATATTCTTTGGACTCACTTTAAACTCTGTTTTTTTTGTTCACTTTTCTCAAATAGACCCGTTTTAAAGCTGCAATAGCTGACTTTATTTTTGTGTTAATTACGGAAATTCAATCCATATCCATGCAGTGCATTGGGATTTACAGTTTGTCCTTTTGAAGAAAAAGTAGCGCAGGTTTGTGATGGCGTGTCATTTAATTTTAGATCGAGTTTTTGTGAAATAAGGAAGAGAATGTGTTTTGGGTCCAGATTGTGACCAATCACTGGCCCCCACTTTCTTGAGAAAAGCTACAGGTCTCTTGTTAGCACAGACATCTGAGGTAAACAAGCGGCGGAGGCTAACCTGAAGCTTCCTGTGTCTTTGTTACCGGTTACTGCTTACACAGCGAAACAGCCATCCAAAAGAAAGTCTCGTCCTCTCCACGCTTCCCGGTTCTATCATTCTATGGTCACGCCATCCATGTTCAAATGTGCGATCCATATTGTGAGACGTGAGCTCTGTATACAGGTAGCATGAACAGAGGCTGAGGGGGATGGGGCGAAAGCTCCGTGCGAGGAGGGCAAGCAGAGAGCGTGAGCTCAGCGTTCTCATTCGAACATTTCTCAGTCAATTAGTGCAGCTTTAATGTCTTTGGGCATTAATTGGCTTCTCAAAAGTGTCCAGTTTTAAGTTGGAGTTCAAATTTGAGTCACGCATCTCAAAAGGTTTGTGGAATGCCCTCCATCTTGTGCGGAGCGAGAAGAGTGCAATCTGGGAACTATAGTAACACTCTTTAATATAGGTACAGAGAGCAGTACAGCAGCCGCACCTGCAGAGGGAGCCTCACAGAACTGTTGTAACACTCTTTGATACAGGTCAGTGGGGGCGGGTCCCGGCTCAAAAGTGGCCAAAATGACGTGCGCTGACTTGCATGCAATACCACCCCGGGCCGATGGGGGTGGACCCAGAATAAGAAGAAGCCAATGCTAACATATAGCATCTTCTTACCTCTCGAAAACACCTTTACAGGATGGTCCAAAAGTGGCTCTTGGCCAAAAGCTCCAATCCACATCTGTCAATGCTGAGGGGAGTGAATTCGTTTGGACCAGTCTAGTTTAGCCGCTGTGAATTTTTGAAGTCACTCGTTTAAATGAATGGGGCTTGTGCCGGCTGTTGTATACGCAGATGTGTTTTTTCACATTTTCCAGCCCCCGCGGCCATTTTGAATCACTCCATGAAAGCCACATTTTTGGCCCATTAGTTAGAACGGCGGAGATAGGCGTGACTGCGTCCGTTAGTATATACAATCTATGATACAGGTGAACGCAAAATGACAAGAGCGACTGCAAACAAGATTCAGATTCATATTATTTGCAGTAAAATCCAGTCTCTCCTTCTTTCTGCTGTCACACTGTACAACGAACAAGAAAGAACAACAAACACTGCTGACCTGACCTCACATGTCGTGCACTGTTGTAATAATTTGAAATAATGTCAGAATGTGCAATACGGAACCACATGTGTCACTTTGTCCCAGACCCTAATGCTGCTAAATATGTACAGATGTAAACATACTTTATTATGCTAAAGTTAGAGATGTTGTACTAGCTTCTTTATTATGCTAAAGTTAGAGATGTTATTTTATTTTAGTATAGAGTTATTGTTAATTTATCTTGCGGTGTGTGCTCCTCATCCCTACTGTTTTGTGACTGATGATGCAACACGGACATTTCCCGCACTGTGAGACAAATAAAGGATCTCTTCATTATATTACACTGGTATGGAACCAGTTCTTGTTGATTCGTCTCATACTGACAACTGTTTCTGTACTTTTTAGCTTGTTTTATTCTCGTACTCGTCTGGTGCACTCTGTGATTTTACTGCAAATGACAAAAAAACTGAATCTGGATCTGGATGAACAGGACACAGAGATTTAGCTCCAAACCCATCGTGGTGCGTTCTAGTAGAAGTAACACTTTAGTTTCACGAAGGCAGAGAAACAAGTCCAAGAGAGATTTGTCACAGAGCGTAACACGTTTGAAAAAGGAGAGTCTGCACAGATGGTGGCCATGTTTGTGCAAGCAGCTCCGGATGCAAGCCTGAGCGGGGATAAAAACAACTCCGGCCTGTTGCTTCAGGATTGGAAGTGTTAAAATAAAGACAGTTTTGCAAAATGGTCAAACCTCACGACAGGTTCTGACAGTAGAGGGCGCCACAGTCACCATGGTATGAGTTGGTACTGGTTGGAATGAGTTGGTACTAATTGGTATGAGTTTGTACTAACTGGTATGCATTGGTACTAATTGGTATGCATTGGTACTAATTGGTATGAGTTGAAACTGGTTGGTACAGGTTGGCACTCTTGGTACTGTTCATTATTTTTTCTGTATTTTAGTTTTTGATTCTGACTTGTATGTGTATATTTTTGTGTGTTCTTAAAAGAGCTTTGTGACCCTCGTCTGTGAAAGGCGCAATACAAATTAACTTGACTTACACTCATACATAAACTGTAACTAATACCACTAAGACAAATCACAAACCACTTGTTTGTTGCTTTCATCTGTAGGACTGTGAGGATTTGTGGAGATCTAAAGTGCAATACAAACAAACTGAATAATCAATATTATTTTTTAGATGTGTGTATACTATTTTTACTTTTATTTTATTCTTATAACTATCTGCAAAACTAAACTTTCTCAGCTCAACCCAACCTAATATTCTATTCTACTCTACTAGGAGAGAACTAGTACAAGGTCTTTTTTCAGTCCCTTCTGATTGGTCAAAGCTGTAAGCCATGGTTACCCAGAAATTTCCCAGGATATTGGTTTGTTGTCGGCAGGTTTCAAGGACATGGTTCCAGATATATTTGTTATATATCTATCTATTTAAAAACAAATCATGTTTCAAAAACTTTATCAATATTTCCCTTAACGTCTCACAAGTTTCACCATTTAATTTCCGTATTTTATTGAATGTACCACAGCAAAAAACTACGTAGTGATGATTTTCAAAGATTCTCAAAGCAGGAGAGAGAGGCCCGTGTTTGTGCCTCACAGAACAGAGCTGACAAACCCAGGCTCAGATTGTGATCGCTCTCTTTTCCCGCAACATTTGACACTAAAGGGCGTCTTGCTCTCTGTCTTCCTCCGTGTAATCCTCCCATGATGCACTGCTCTCAGAAGTTTCGGCTCAGACTTGGCTCGAGATTGAAGGTGAAATCGAAAATGTGTCTCCGAGAGTCACATCTGATCTACAGCCTCAGTCCTGGATCTACAGCCTCAGATCTGGATCCACAGCCTTAGTACTGGATCCGCAGCCTCAGAACTCAATCTACAGCCTTAGTCCTGGATATACAGCCTCAGTCCTGAGCCTCAGTCCTGGATCTACAGCCTCAGTCCTGAATCGACAGCCTGTTACCTCTGCAAAGCCATAACAAGCAAGGCAAATTTATTTTTCATATCACAGTTTGCGTAAGCCCTCAGTCGTACAGGGATTAGTCAAAGCAAAGGAAGGTTTCTCACCCATCATCTGTACTTCTTAGCAAGTTTTCCCGACGTTTCGTCCTCAAACCAGCAGACTTCTACAGGGAATGAATTCTCAGACCGCGCGTTGGAGATTTATAACCTATGGGAGTGGTTAGCCAAACCCTAATCCTGATACTAACTCATAAACAATCTAAGGTCTGTTTGATGTAGGAGGGAGCAGATCTAACATTCCCTGAAGAAGTCCGCTGGTTTGAGGACGAAACGTCGGGAAAACTTGCTAAGAAGTACAGATGATGGGTGAGAAACCTTCCTTTGCTTTTCATATCACAGTTAATACACAAGGCAACTCTAAAGGCTTGTAACAAAACAATAAAAAAATAAAAATAAAATCACAACTATCAAATAATCGCAGTAAAAACAGTGAAAATACAATCCTTCAGTTGTTGCAGCTAAAAAGAACTGGATTTAAACATTGTCAGAGAAGAAGCCTGTCTCACATTTTCAGAAAGACCTTTCTAGATTTTAGCTGCATGAATCTGAAACGCTGCCTCCCCATGTTTAGTCCTGACTCTGGGACCAGCAGGAGGCCAGTCCCTGTGCTCCTCAGTGTCCCAGCAGGAGGCCAGTCCCTGTGCTCCTCGGAGTTCCAGTTGGTTCATATTGCCCTCACATGTCAGAAAGATTCTAGTACATATCTTAAGTCCAACAGAAGCTTAACAAAAAGTGACCGATGCTAGTATATCGTCATCGAGGCTAAAAGACTTCTCTTCTTGAATGAACTTAACTGTTATCATCTTTCTGAGTCTGTGGCCAACGCTGTGACCTCCCAAAGTTTCCCCAAGGTCCTGCTCTTCGCCGCAGTCTGTAGAAAACAGATTATGTCCAAGTCGGGGTCATGCTTTCATAAAACTTCCTCCTCTGACAGAACCGCGGCTGAAAACTCTGCCCATTTGTCCAGAAAGACGAAACAAGTCTAAACGTGGCTGTTTTACATTCACAGAGTTTTTGGCTTTTTCTAAAACCTGATACATTTGCTCTTTCTCCCTTGGACAAATCTGGTTTGAAGGCAGTCACAATGTGCTCAAATTAGGAAACATTTAGCAACATTGGAGCCATTTTCATCACTTGGAGCCATTTTCATCACTTTTTGCAGGGTGCACCTTTACCATAGAAAACACTCACACAGCAATCCTCATTCACACATCAAATTCAGCTTATATAACACACAACCAGAGGATACACACTGACACACAACAGCACAACGCACAGGTTAGCAGAGTGTAGCAGAGTAGAGTAGGGTGTAGTAGAGTATAGTAGAGTACAATAGAGGAGAGTGTAGAAAAGTAGTGTAGAGTAGAGTGTGGTAGAGTAGAGTAAAGTAGTAGTAGAGTAGAGTAGAGTAGAGTAGAGTAGTAATAGCTGTGTCTAAAGTCTGGAGCCATTTCCTCGCAGATGATTGGTTCTTCGGGAACACCACAGACTCCGCTTGTCTGACATTTCCGGAACAAGATGGAATTTAGGCAGCGATCGATCGGTCTGAGCGCCGCAGCTGAACCCCGTGGTCCAAGCGTTGTCTGGAAGCGGAGAAACCCCCAGTTTGATTAGAAAGGTTTTAGATTGTGTAGGCTTTTATGCAAATGTCGAGATTAGCTCACACAAACTACACCGATTTGCTTCGAATCGATGTCCGAGAAGCTTTTGGTTCATTAAGACACGAGAAAAAAAGAATTATATTTATTGTTGGGGACAACTTCAGGTCGGGGAAAGTAAATGGGATTAGATTTTATTCCCATAAAACTATTGACGAGTCCGGATTAAAGGTGGTCGAACGGAGT
Organism: Knipowitschia caucasica; assembly: GCA_964034765.1. Lineage (NCBI taxonomy): Eukaryota > Metazoa > Chordata > Actinopteri > Gobiiformes > Gobiidae > Knipowitschia > Knipowitschia caucasica. The sequence continues at coordinate 8,116,744 of OZ035838.1, read as the reverse complement.
AAAGGTGGGTCGATGAAGGAAAGTAAGTCCAAGAGGAGCAACACAATAACAGAATCATAAACAGATTTTGTATTTGTGTCAGGTTTATAAGAGTGAAAAAGTTAAGGCACGCATAAAAAACATCTTAATCTCAGAAATACTATATTCAAGAGCACATAACACTGAAAACAAAAAGAAAATTATTATTAAACTACATCTTTATGGCAAAAAAAATGAGAAATGTTAATAGACAATATCAATATTATATGAATAAGAATCAAAGACAATTCTGGATTGTTTTACCCTCAAAAAACACTGCACAAAATAATGTACACATACAGCCTCCGTCCCGAATCTACAGTCTCAGTCCTGGATCTACAGAAGAGAAAGTGTCATCTGTCACCTACAGTCTCTCTCCCTAAAACCTTCAAACAAGGTCAGAAATCTAGGGGTAATACTGGACTCACACTTGAATTTTAATAGCCACATCAAATCAGTAACATCAGCAGCTTTTTACCACCTAAAAAACATTTCCAGGATCAAAAACATAGTGTCTAAAGCAGACTTGGAGATTCTTATCCATGCATTTGTCTCCAGTAGGTTAGACTACTGCAATGGCCTGCTCACAGGTCTGTCCAAACAGGCTGTAAAACAGCTGCAGTACATTCAAAATGCAGCAGCTCGAGTCCTGACTAGAACCAGGAAGTACGACCATATTAGTCCAGTCCTCAGGTCTCTACACTGGCTTCCTGTGGCTCAGAGAATAGACTTTAAAACAGCTCTGCTTGTGTACAAGTCTCTCCAGGGCCTCGCACCAAAATATATTAGTGACATGTTAGTCCCATATGAACCAGCCCGGACTCTGAGGAGCACAGGGACTGGACTCCTGTTAGTGCCCAGAGTCAGGACTAAACATGGGGAGGCTGCTTTTCAGATTCATGCTGCTAAAATCTGGAACAATCTTCCTAAATATGTGAGACAGGCCTCCTCTCTGACAATGTTTAAAACCAGGTTAAAAACAGTTCTGTTTAACTGTGCATACAACTGAGGGATTTTATTTCTTTCCTTTTAATGTACTGTGATTACTTATGATTTTAATGCTTTCTTATTTTGTTCAGTACTTTAAATTACCTTGTGTATGAATAGTGCTATACAAATAAACTTGCCGTGGCACAGCCTCAGTCTTGGATCCACAGTCACATGTGTTTTCTTCCACCCAATGGGCGTCATGTATGAAAATTGCGCAGAAAAAGATGCACATTTTGGGTGTAGATCCCAGATACGCAAGATCTGACGTGGCATTTATGAACGTGTGAGATACGCACAGATCTGAGCGTACGCACCTGCGGCTGTTGATAAATGCCGCGCTCAAAACCAGCGTATTTATGAAAGTCACGCCTAGAAATATTCAGAAACTGCCTGTTCCACGCCCTGTTTTTGCGACAGGTCAGCAGGAAGTTTGGCTAAGAAGCCGCAAAAAGCACGCGCTTTTGAGCTTATTCACGTTTAAAAAATATATATATATATGCTATATTATATATACACTTTTTTTCCCTAGTGTCTAGACCCACTGCAGCACTCAATTTCGACGTAAATAAATAAATAATAAATTACCTGAATTAATGAATGAACTATACTGCTGTTGCGCGTCGCATCCTATCTCTGCTGCGGAGTAAAGGGCAGTGCCTGAGACAGTTTTGAGCAAGATCAGGTGCATTATGGGGCTTTATGCACAAAACTAAGGAAAACCCACATTTCTGGTGAATGAGGCAAAACACATGCGTAATTACATGAACGGCGCAGGGTCTGCCACAGGTTGTTCATGCTTATGTAAAAATAAATACACGCAGCGTTTTGAACAAATTTGCAGAAATGCTTTGATAAATTATAAAAATCTCTCTTGGATTGTAGAAGTGAATAAATAAAGAATGAATGAATGAATTCATATTGTGCAGCGGTGGCTCTCATCAATGAAGCGTCTGCAGCGTCTTGTGAATGCACTGAAGCGCTGTACACTTGCAAGAGCGTTTGCGGTCCAGATTTTACAGAGCAACTCTGAAGCCAAGACTTCTGAATGACAGCATTTGAGGAGTTATGTGGCGTGTCTCTCATGGCACCTGCTGTGGATGCACTTCCAAGAGTGCGCAGCGGGAAGACAGGGCAGTGAGACATTTGGAGTGAGCAATACCATAGTCCATCAGTCCATGCGTTAATAGGGTGTGTGTCTGTGTGAGGCTTACACAAATCTAATGAAAACATACATTGCTTTACCAGATGTGAGGAATACAAATAGCCGTGCGTAATTACGCAGCGCAGAGCCTGCCACAGCAAAAGCTGGGTCACACATCCCTGTCGCGTAAAGTGTATTTGTATAGAGCCTTTCACTGTCCAGGATCACAAAGCACTTCACATTTTAAAAACATATACAGATCAAAATAATACACACAGAAGTCAGATTTAAAATTATTGAAACAGAAGAGGCTCCTCATCATGATCTGTGATTTATTGGAAGTTTGCGTGTTTCCAGAGTGTTAGACTTTTTCTGATGCGCAAATTCAAATTCCGAAACGTGATGCTCCAAAACGCAGCTTATAATGTTGCCAGAGTGGGAACATGTTTATTGTTGTCCACATCTTGAGTTTCATGCGTGCTCTGGCGTGCTGTGACGAAGGGTGAAATGAGCGTACACATTTACACCACCTCCTGACTTGGTGTAAATTCTGTGTGTACCGTACGCTCACGTCCAGATTGATAAATGCGGAAAAGTGTAAATTTCTTGCGTACGCATCATTTACACACTGAATTGGCCGTACGCAAGTTTTATACATGAGGCCCAATGGAACAACGGCTCCTATGCGTTTGTTATCATTGCACATCCTGTGTCTTTAAACTATTTGATTTTCTGATTGTTGTTGGAAAATTGACAATTTTGACAAGAGCGAGCAGAGAGAACAGATAGAGAGACCAGAGAGAGAGCGGAGAAAACAGAGAGAGCAGAAAGAACAGAGAGAGAGAGCAGAGAGTACAGAGAAAACAGTGAGAGACAAGAGAGAGGGACCAGAGACCACATTGTTTTACACTTTTCCTGCTTGTTTAAACCACACATATTTACCTCCTTCGCCACAGAAGCAGGAGACGTTGAAAGAAAAACTCTCCCTCAGATCCTTTGAACCCAAACTCATCAGCGGCGAGTCCAAAGGTCAGCGAGGTTCACGACGACTCAACAATCTCTTTCACACAATTACATCATGTTCTTTTGCTCTTTTCTCCCCCCTCCTCCCCCTCTCTCATTCTTGTCCTTCCTCTTCGTGTACCAGGATTCCACAAAAGGTCATTTTTTTCTACGGCAACAATGAAGTCACGGAGAATCGAGAGCGAAACCGCGAACAAAGGGATCCAAAATGGCGTCTTTGCCGGGACATTTACTGTCTGCTTTTCACACAGCAGAATACAGCTTTCTCGATAGTCTTAGGGAACTAGAGAGAGACCAGAGAGAGACCAGAGAGAGAACAGCAAGAGAGACCAGAGAGCGAGTCCAGAGAGACCAAAAAGAGAGCAGAGAGAGACCAGAGGAAGAGAGAAAAGAGCGAGACCAGAGAGCGTGACCAGAAAGAGAGACAGAGGAAAAGAAAAGAGAGAGACCGGAGAGAGATACTAGAGAGATAACAGTGAGACAGACCAGAGAGAGAGAAAAAAGAGAGACAAGAGAGCAAGAAGACTAGAGAGAGAAACTAGAGAGAAACCTGAGAGAGAGAGAATAGAGAGACCAGAGAGGGAGTGGAGAGAGAGAACAGAGCGATATAGAACAGAGACAGAGACCAAACCGAGAGAGACCAGAGAGAGAGAGAACAGAGAGAGAGACCAGCGAGAGAGAAAAGAGAGGCACCGGTGAGAGACAAGAGAGTAGAAGATTAGAGAGGGGAAATAGAAAGAAACCAGAGAGAGAGAGAGAAAAAAGGGAGACCAGAGAGAGTGAGACTAGAGAGTGAGATAACAGAGAGAGACCAGAGAAAGAGACCAGAGAGTGAGAGTACAGAGAGAAGTGCAGAGAGAGAGACCAGAGAGAGAGACAAGAGTCGCTGGATCCAGATGTTATGTCTGCCTGAGGGGAGATATAATTCAAACAATAACAGCAGCGATAGTTTGGCGCGAGAAAGATTGTGGATGTCTCAAGGCATCAGTTTGTTTTCATTCCTGTAAGTTCAGCAGTTTTATTTTTGGCAGAAAACAGTAATCGGCAGAAAGGAAAGACTTCAATCAAAGTATTTGTGTGAACCACATCCACACCAGTCTGTCAGCAGCTTCTTTTAAATCAAGAACTAAATCCAGTGTCTTATGGAGAAACACATGGGACGACCACTGTTGATAAATGTTCAGAAAGGTCTTGGCTCATCGCTGTCCTTAGACCAGGGGTGTCCAAACATTTGAGTCAGGGGGCCACTTTAGTTCATCAGACTTGACCTGCAGGGGCCAACAACCTGGATTAAAAAAAACTGGATTCAGGCTGGATTGACTGGATTCTGGAATTAAAATCTGGTTATGATACGTTCTTTTTGATTCACACCACAGCTGCATTTTATCTGGAATGTTGTGAGAATAACGTCAACTGCTGGATTCCAGAGGGTCTGAGATTTACAACAAGGTAAAGCGTGACTGTATTGGTGGAGCTGAAGTTGGTTGGATGATACGGTCAGAGAGCCTAAATGGCGACTTTGTTGTTAGCAGCAAAAAAGGCCACACAAAATAGCGCAGAGGTCCGCAATTGGCTCGCGGGCCTGAGTTTGGACATGCATCTTAGAGTCTTAGACCCTCCTGCATCAGAGAAGAACCACTCAGAGAAGAAACAAAACAAAACACAGCGGTAAAAAGTGAAGAACCGTGGAGGGGTCCGCATTGAGAGAGGGAACCAGGCTGTAGAACGACAACGAAGGGTCAAGGGTCAATTATATCCAGCCGATTGAATGAAATGATTCGATATGTTTTGACAACGACACTACACTGTAAACCCGGATCTTGTAATCTTGTGAACTGGTTAGTAGTCATTGCTTACTCTCATGTTTTTGTCAAAATAGTTGTGGCTATTAATCTTTACGAGCTGTTTGTAATACTTTGACATGACGCTAGTTGAAAATAATGATGTTAAGCAAGGATTACTGAACCAGGTAAAATTACTCAGAGGGGCGGGGTCTATTTTCCACATTTGGCCTAATCAAAAATACAAATCATTTGTTGTTTGAGGCTTGTTGGAGAATGTGGCTGTGCTAGTTCCTCTAACCTGAGACTGGGAGGGTGAATTCTTCCTGTCCTATTCTGTTGCTATTTTATTTTGCACAATTTTGACATGAATAAGAATTGTAATGAGAGATGGAAGAAGAAGAGGGGTCTCCATAATGAATAGAACAAGAAGTACCTGCACCGTAATAAGTGAATCAGACCAAACTTTGATGTAAAATATTTAAAAGTAATCACTATATACTTCATTTTTCATTATTTCATATTTTTGGTTCACAAATAAGTACTGTATAATATTAGCATAGCCCCCTGTACAACAGTGATTTTCTTGCTTTAAGTGAAGATACTCTAAGTATGTATTTTGTAAGCCTGGTGTCCAGTTATTGACAAAACAAATATATTGTGTAGATTGAAAACAAATGTATTGGGCAAAGCACTGACGCTATACCCAGAATGCATTGCAGAGAAAAACAAACTTCTGAAAAATTCTTCATTTGAGCATTAATTTTGAGAATGAATATGGAGCAAGTCCTGAAGCAAAATACTTGAGCAACATTTTGAATAAACTATTTTGACCAAATAAATCATTGTAATTATTTTTACCAACCGTAATCGACAGGGCCAAGCCAAAGTAGCCGTATACTGCCTGGGTCATCTTTAGAGAGTATGCTAGTATCAATTTAAAGTCACTTTGTTTCCATACAGTACTTGACAGAAACTAAACTCTAATTGAATTGCATTATTGCTTCCCAATCTGAGAGTTACAGAGTTCAGGACTTTAAGACTAATATATGACTGTCGAATGAGCTTGTGTCGTTATGTTCATGGTATTTATAAAACTAAAACAGATTAGTACAAACAACTTATGAGTTGGTCTAGTGAGCTAATGACTGTTAGTTATGTTTATTGTATTTCTAAAACTAATCTTTATTGAGGGAACGAGTTTCCTTAAGAAACATTAGTTATGCCCACTATCCAGGTTTACAGTGTAGGTAGTAGTAGTTTGGTTTAGTTTATTATTGTTGTCACATACACAATACATGCAGTCAAGTTATAATGTACCGTTCAGGACAGTCTCCGAGACACACAACAGATACACAGAGTAGGGACTGGTTTAAGAGTTCACTTTTTAATATTTGTATTTGAATAAACTCTATAAGGATGTCATCAGAACAGACATCATGCACTCTCTGCTCTCTACTGACTCTCTCTCTGGTCTTTCTCTGCTCTCTCTCTGGTCTCTATCTCTGGTCTATCCTTCTCTGATCAATCTCTCTGGTCTCTCAATCTGGTCTCTCACTCTGGTCTCTATACCTGGTCTCTCACGTTGATCTCTGTCTCTGGTCTCTCGCTTTCTGATCTCTCTCTCTCTTGTCCCTAACTTTGATCCCTATCTGTAGTCTCTCACTCTCTGGTCTCTCGCTCTGGTCTTTCACTCTGGTCTCCATAGTCCTGTTTGTGGACTTCAGCTCTGCCTTCAACACAATCCTGCCATCCCTGCTCCAGGACAAGCTCTCCCAGCTCAACGTGCCCGATTCCACCTGCAGGTGGATCACTAACTTCCTGACGGACAGGAAGCAGCGAGTGCGTCTGGGGAAGAATGTCTCGGACCCTCGCATTATAAATACAGGAGCCCCACAGGGCTGTGTTCTTTCTCCCCTGCTCTTCTCCCTGTACACCAACCACTGCACCTCCAGCCACGACTCCGTGAAGCTGATCAAGTTCGCGGACGACACCACCCTCATTGGACTCATCTCCAACAACGATGAGTCCGCCTACAGGAGGGAGGTGGACCGGCTGGTGTCCTGGTGCAGTGTAACATCCTGGAGCTGAACGCCCAGAAGACAGTGGAGATGATTGTGGACTTCAGGAAGAGCACTGTCCCCCCGCCCCCACCCTCCGTGATGGACTCCCCCATCACCTCTGTGGAGTCCTTCCGTTTCCTGGGCACCACCATCACCCAGGACCTCAAGTGGGAGCCGACCATCAGCTCCCTCATCAAGAAGGCCCAGCAGAGGATGTACTTCCTGCGGCAGCTCAGGAAAGCCAAGCTGCCTGCACAGATGTTGGTGCAGTTCTACACGGCCATCATCGAGTCCATCCTCACCTTCTCCATCACCGTGTGGTTCGCTGGAGCCACAGTCAGGGACAAACAGAGACTACAGTGCATTGTGCGCTCTGCAGAGGAAGTGATCGGCCGCAGCCTTCCATCGCTGCAGGACCTGTACGTCGCCGGAGCTCGAGGCCGGGCTGGTCGTATCACAGCCGACCCCTCTCACCCTGCACATGGACTATTCCAATCACTCCCCTCAGGCAGGAGGCTGCGGTCCATCAAGACTAGAACCTCCCGCCACAAGAACAGTTTCTTCCCCTCTGCTGTTGGACTCTTGAACACTTCTTAACCTGTCCCCCCGCCCTTTATAAAGTCACTTTACTGCTGATCATACGTCACTTTACTTCACTGTACTGCTGTCACCTTACATTGTGTGCACCATGTGCACTTGTATATTGTAAATAGTAACTGTAACTCTATTTTAAATTTAAATGTATTCTTTAGAAGTGTTTTTTATTCTTATTTTTATTATCTCTTTTTGACTGTTGCACTGAGCCAAAGCAATTTCCTAGTCTGTTACTTACGTGGCAATAAAAATGATTCTGATTCTGATTCTGATTCTGATTCTCTCACTATGGTCTCTAGCTCTGGTCTCTATCACTGATCTCTCTCTGGTCTCTTTCTCTAATCTCTCTCTCTCCATACCTTATTGATAGCATGTGATTGTTAAAGCTATACAATCATATACCAGCAACTTGGCAACAGACAAAGCAGAAGAAAATGAATAGACGTCTTCTTTAGAGATTAGAGCTTCCCTTTCTGTCTCTCTCTCCCTGAACCAGACCCAACGCAACATTCCGAGAAGAATGAACGTTTGAGAGAGAGATTCCGACAGCATTTGGTCGGCATACTGTAACAGCTTATTGACGAGTAGCTTTCTCGCTTTAGCCTGAGTTAATACTAAGTTTCAATCTACAATTAATTAAAATACACTCCCACTTTTCCCCAGATCAATAGTGCAGTAACCCTGAACGTGAGCGATGTACATCCACACACACTGCTTTAAAGGGTCGATACTTGGCCCTGTCGCTCCTCACAAAGACGCTCCGGACTCGATGACTCTTCAATAACAATTAGCCGTTGCCCAAAAGCAAAGAGAGCAAACGTCACGGTCCTTCAGCAAGTTATAGGATCGCAAATTACAGAAATATCCCAAGTTTAGGATGCTCAACATCTTTCATATCAGGATCTACGAGACAGATATTATCTAAAAATTTAAGTTCAGTTTTTTCAATTTCTCTCCGTCGCAAGGACAATCATCCATTCGATTACAATACAGAAACTCTGAACTGGACTTGGCTGCATTCATTTTGTCACTATCTCCATGTATCTGTTACTACATGTGCTGCTCTTTCTGGTCTCTCTGATGTCTCTCTCGAATCTCTCTGGTCTCTTTGATGGTCCCGCTAGTCTCTGTCAGGTCTTTCTCTGATCACCCTCCTTCTCTGGTATCTCGCTGGTCTCTTTCTCTGGTCTCTCTCGGGTCTCTCACGTCACTCACTGGTCTCTCTCTCGCTGGTCTCTCTCGGGTCTCTCTGGTCTCTCTTTGGTCCATCTCTTGTCTCTCTGATCGCTCTTTAGTCCCTCTCTCTAGTCTTTCTGGTCCCTGTCTCTGGTCTCTCTCTGATGTCTCTCACGTCTCTCTCTGGCCTCTCTCTCTGATCCCTTTCTCTGGTCTCTCACGTCTCACTCTGGTCTCTCTTTGGTCCATCTCTTGTCTCTCTGGTCACTCTTTAGTCCCTCTCTCTAGTCTTTCGGGTCCCTGTCTCTGGTCTCTCTCTGGCCTCTCTCTCTGATCCCTCTCTCTGGTCTCTCTCTGGCCTCTTTGGTGTCTATTTCTGTCTTTCTCTGATCTCTCCTGTCTTTTAGTTGCTAGACTCATTATCTCCTTGTCTCTGTTACCGTGTTGCTCATGTTCATATTGGGTTATTTATTGTGGGGGATCCTGAGGTCTATGGATTTTACTTCAAACTGTGCAGTGTTGCTGATACTCTAAACATCATTCTGTTTCTCTGTGACATTTGGGTATTTCTGTAAATCCTGTACACATTTCTGAAGTTCTTGTTGCTCCATCTACATGACTCACTTTGACTTGTCGGTAAAACACTTTAGCTACGATTTGGCACAAACTCTGTCTAAGTGCTTGTAACTCAATCCTTAGATGTCAGCCATTTTCTCTCTCTTTAAATTGGCTCCGAATTAGTTTGGGGAATTTCTCCAGTGCTGTTTTTTACTGTAAGCCGTTTCAGAGGACTTCACAAGGGTGACGATTAACAAACAATAGATCAGAGAATCAAACACCAATAACAGCAAACACCAGAAAGGTGTCATTGGTCCATAGAGAGCGGGATGACCACGGTCCAGATGTGTTAAATGCCCTGGATCATTACTGTCCTTAGACCGTCCTAAATCAGAGTGTAACTGCTCAGAATAAAAAAATAATCCAGAGCACTCACTGGACTCTCACATGCACCTGTATGAAACTGCATCCATGACCTTGTTAAAAAAAGTAAATGTTGTCCAAACACAGGCCACAATCCATGTTAGGCACTGGTTTTCACTTATAGCCTACAAAGCATCACAAAGCTGATAGACGACTGTTTTTTCATTCAAAACATGATTTAATGATGAGAAGATTAACCACAGTTTAACCGCCTCAACAGGGACATATTCACCTTCATCTAATTTGACAATAAATGAGAGTCCTATAATAACGCATTGGTTAAATATAGCACTTTTTTTGGGCGCTTCACGTGTCATTAATCGTTCACTCCAAACACGGTGGTGATAAACTACTACAGTAGCCACAAATTCCCAGGGGGACAATAACAGAAGTTAGGCAACCATCATCCCCTCCCACCAGCACCAACCATTCACACACACAACAGACTCATATTAATGTGGGTGTTGCCTAAGGACACAACCACAGTTTAGCACTTTACAGCCGCAATCCCCCCCCACACTTTGGATCCTGGTGTTCCCAGAGGTCTCCTATCACAGTACTCAGCAGGCCCCTTCCTGCTTTGCTTCAGAGGTCTGACAGGATCTGGCTTTCACGTGCGCAGGTATGGTCTCTATAGCTGCTACAAGGACCTAACACAGACTTAGGATTTTAATTATGTTAGCATTTCTTCTCAATATTAGCGGTTACAGAGTTTGCTAAGGCTAAGGTAGGCCGGAGTTCAGAAATATCTAGAAATCAAGGGATCTGATTTGTCCATCCTCGTATGGCTCTTATCTAGATTCACAAAGACAAAAAGCGAGCAATTTTTTTTTAATATAAGCACTTCCTTATTGGGTATGATTGAATGCCGGTCAGAACAGGGTGGAGTTTGTATGTTCTCCCCGTGTCTGCGGATGCATCGATTTCCCCTACCACTAAAAACATGCACAATAGTTAAAATCCTCCAGCTCCAGTCCTGACCAAACTGTGTACCGGCATCTGGAGAACGGTCCTGGGCCGCTGTACTACGGGGACCACTGCTCCTGACGAAAGCTTTAGTGGCATCAGGATGGGACAAATGCAGAACACATATTTCCCGACACGGACAATAAAGAGCACATTTACATTTATTTAAGTCTATGCAGCTACCATGTCTTAATTCAGTCAGAGGAAAGTCAAATCTCAGAGACCAACGTGACCAGAAGTATAGCACCATAAATACATGTGGCCTCTTCCTCTGCTCTAGACAAACACACTATCGGAGAATGTAATCTTTAGGGCCGAGACTTTTCTTGATCATTTTCAGTGAGCGTTAAATGTTGGAGTGAGGCTCAGGAGATGAGGCAGACTTGACCCGATCCTCGCGCTCACAAAAACAATGAGGTGTTTACAGACAGAGCTGACCCTGAGTCTCTGCAGTCGAGATACGAGAAGAGACGCAACCATGCGACGACTCCAGTATCAACAGACAGCTGTCATCGAGCGCGACAGGAGCACAGAGGGCGACGACTCAGAGGCTCATCACAGCGACGGGAAATATTTGACAGAACATAATCGTGTACATATTCAGCTTTGCAGATTCCATCATAACAACACCATGGTCTAAAGCTGGACTTAGTAACTATAGTGACAATTACATCATAGAGAGAGCTAGACCCCAGAATGTAGGCATATGATTGGTCAATCCTTATATGGCTCAGAGATTGATCTATAATTCAACACAATCAATAACATGTAGTGAAATGACTAGAAAAACAAAGCATCTGTCTGAGTTTGGTCTAAGAATTAAATCTGGATTTACAAAGAAAACATCACAATGTATACACCAGGATCACTGAGAGCACTGAATGGTGTGACTTAGACCAGAGAGAGAGACCAGAGAGAGAGACCAGAGAGAGAGACCAGAGAGAGGGACCAGAGAGAGAGACCAGAGAGAGGGACCAGAGAGAGAGACCAGAGAGAGAGACCAGAGAGGGACCAGAGAGAGACCAGAGAGAGACCAGAGAGAGAGAGACCAGAGAGAGACCAGAGAGAGACCAGGGAGAGGGAACAGAGAGACGGAATAGAGAGAGACCAGAAAGAGAGTCTTATAGTGCTCTCTACATGTCCTGGTAATGTTTTTGACATGTCAATGCAAATTAGATAAAATCTCACTTCTGAGCCCACTTTTATCAGTCTTGTGCCCTCTTTACATTTTTGGTGGAGATTGAATTTGAATTTTGAGCCTGGCCTCTCCATTGGCTCTGGAGTGATGTGTGACGTCCGTTGCTTTGCGCCTGTGGTATAAAAGCAGCCAAGTGTCACACACGTCCTGTCTGATTTTTTTTGTTTTTTGTGTTACCACGACCAATTCTAAGCCCCCCTTCTTGTCCCCAGGTCCTCTGGGCGCCACCTTTTGAAGATAGAGTTTTAAATTTTAATGTGGGCGGAGTAAGGCTGGGCACTGGTTTAGTTGATCTTTAAGAAGGATTTTCAGCCCAAAAAGGTTAGTTTGACATAAATGGTTACTGAGCTAGAGGAGTTTACTTTTACATGTAAGTCACTAGGAGCCAGAGAGAGTTGGATCAAAACGTCCTCATTGTGTTTCATTGAGCTAGCAGGTTAGCATTGTACATCAGTATAAGGTCAAATTAAACACACAAAAAACCTTATATAAGTTCTTTAAGTATCAAAACAAAAGAGATTCCGACCTGAGCCTCATTGTCCTTCAGCAGGCGTTTGGTCCTTGCTCCTCCAGGGTCGTCCGTGACGTTGAGGACCACCACGCTCTTCTTCTCCCAGCCGATGAAGGAGCCGTCCGTCATCCCCTCAACCATAGCCAGGAAGTCCTCGTAACCATGGTGACGCGTGGTGACCACAGAGAAGGCCGTCCAGTCGTACTCCTCCAGGACCTCGAAGATCACCTCCAGCTGCAGCAGCGTGGAGCAGGTGAACTGGAGGTAGATGGATCCACTCTCCTGGAACCACAGCAGGGAGAAGGTTTAGGAGAGTGACTTAAGAGAGAGACCAGTGAGAGAGACCAGTGAGAGAGGCGGGAGTGACCAGCAAGAGGCCAGAGAGCGAGAAAGAGACCAGAGAGACCAGAGAGAGAGATCAGAGAGAGGGCGGAGAGAGACCCGAGAGGCCAGAGAAAGATCAGAGAGAGGCCAGAGAGAGAGACCAGAGAGAGAAATAGGCCAAATAGAGACTGGAGCAGGTGAACTGGAGGTAGATGGATCAGAGAGATGGTTTGGGATCCGCAGTCAGAGAGTTTATTTGTATAGCGCATTTTGGAGACCATCTTCGCACACTTTTCTTCACTTTTAGTAAGGTTGTAGTGCATAATTTACATGATTTGACCAGGAAGAAAGACCAAGAAATCAGAAAGTTCAGTCTTAAATCTACAGCCTCAGTCCTGGATCTACAGCCTCAGTCTTGGATCTACAGCCTCGGTCCAGATCTCCGATGGTTGTTGGTGAACTTTGTAAAGTCCTTCGAGATGGCTGAAATGGAATCGAGTTTGGACGTGCCTGGGTTGGGGTTAGGAATGTGCAGCCGAAATGTGAACTGTTATGTCTGACACGCTCTCAGCTTTGTTCTTGTTGAATTTGAAAGTGAAAGCGGTCGTTCAAACACATATTTAAACAGAGAGAGTATTTTCCGAGGCGTGGCCGCGCTGTGTGCTTTGTTAATCACCTGAACGCTGCCTGCACCTGTCACCATCACGCCTCGGCTAACTGGGTCACTCTTCTGAAATAAACTCTTTGATCTTTGGACCCTCTAAAAACAAATTGTGTGCAAATCATCGCATTAACCCTCTATCCATCCATCCATTTTCTACCCCTTAATCCATTTCTGGGTTGGGGGGTTGGCAGTCAGAGATGCCACCCAAGTTACAGAGCACCTGCCCCTCACTGATCCTCTGCAGGTGGTGAGTCCACAGGAGGATGGCTGCTCTGTAAATGTGAGCATAGCCATGATCTCTCAGCGGGGGCTTTGGGCAAAGTGGGGTTAAGTGTCTTGCCCAAGGACACAACGACAGCAGACATCAGTGGGAGTCGGTGGAGAAGGTGTCAAGGTGGGAATTGAACCCTTTACAGTTTAATAATAATGATAATTTAGTCTCAGGTATCTGCTTCCTGTGGCTCAGAGATCAGACTTTAAAGACTCGGAGGAGCACAGGGACTGGCCTCCTGCTGGGACTCTGAGGAGCACAGGGACTAAACATGTGGAGCCAGTGTTTCAGATTAATGCAGCTATAATCTGAAACAGTCTTCCCTAAAATGTGTGACAGGCTCCTATTTCTTTACATAAGAGCATTAATAAGGCAAAACAATTTGTTTTATGTTTTTTTAACCCCTTTTTATTATTACATGTCTTTACCAAATGGTTGAGATGCAGTTTGATGGTAGAAGTTCCTAACAAGTGATGCCCCAGTGAGGTCAATTTTAATTCCAAGCTTCAAGTAGATATAGTGACTCAAAAAGAAGTGTCCAAACCGGTCCAGAAAGGGCCGCTGTGGCTGCAGGTTTTCTATCAGACCAAGCAGGAGCAGCGCAGACTCCGCCCATTTCATCAAGTCAGCCCAGTCTTAACCTGAAGATTTGAGGAAATGGGAGGAGTCTTCTCTGCTCCTGCTGGGTCTGATAGAAAACCTGCAGCCACAGCGGCCCTTTCTGGACCGGTTTGGACACCTCTGAGGGTTAGAAAAGTTCTGTTTTGCTGCAACAACTGAAGGACTGTATCTTGCATTAACTATTTTTAATGCACTGTGATTATTCATGAGTTTAAATGTCTTGTTTTGTTGGTTCTCTCTTTTTTTGTTCAGCCCTTTGATTCGCCGTGTTTATAACTGTGCTATGTAGAAAGAGCAGGTTTTCGCACACCAAAAACATGTATGTGTGAGGTGCAGATGCGAGAATCAAAATTTCAGGAAACAGGGTAGCATTGCACTCTCAGCTCAGATGTCCAAAATCGTATTAATTCATGAATAAATTAGTGCTGTCCAACGATTAAAATATTTAATCGCGATTAATCGCATGAATTTCATAGTTAACTCGCGATTAATCGCAAATTAGTCACCCATTTGCGTGCTGTGTGCAATTTCTTTTTTTTATTGAAAACAATGTGTAGTGTTATATTACACACTAACATTTGATGCAAAATCATCAATAAATGGATGACAAAATAAATAATTGGTAACAAAAAGCCCCTTCAATGTGTGTGTGTGTGTGTGTGGAGTGTGTGTGTTTATGGGTGTGGGTGTGTGTGTGTGTGTGGGTGTGTGTGTGTATGTGTGGGTATAGACCATAGACTGTATAGAAACATCATGGTGTCATTATGATGATGATAAACAATTTTTTTGTAAATTTTTTCATGTAAATACTCTATAGTGTTTCTCTGTTTACTTTCGGTATATCTATGACTGTATACTGTTTGCTTGTATTGCCTTTTTTATTAACCCCTCCCCCCCATCTCCCACTTCATGTCCCCCCCCCCCCTCCTATGTGCCCTTCTGGGTTTCTTCTTTGGCCCCCTGTATCTCCAACTACATATTGTTTGTAATCTCTGTCTACAATGTATCTTAACTAGTCCTTTTCTTTGTGTCTATTTTTTTTCTGTATATGTGTTTGTCTGCAATAAAAAGTAAAAAAAAAAAAAAATAAAAAAAAAAAATTTTTTTTTTTTTTTTTTAATAATTATAAAAAAAATTAATGGCGATAAAAAAAATGACGCCGTTAATATTGATTTGCGTTAACGCGTTAATAACGCGATATTTTGGACAGCACTAGAATAAATACGATTTGGGCATCTGAGCTCAGTGTGCAAGGCTAAACTGCGCTACTGTATACCATTAAACTTGCCTTGCCTTAGATGTGTCTGTTTCCCCAGTCCTCCTCAGAGCACAGAGCACATGGAGCATTCTGATGTTTACAGACGCAGAATCGTGCCTCTTTCTCGCTCCCACAGGTAATTAAGCGCTGATTAGAGTCACAGTTACAGACGGATCTCGCGTTTGAATCTCGGAGGACGAGGCTTTCTGAGCAGCAGATTGAATCAAAGCAAGATTTGCCAAAACACGTCCAAGGAGAGACGGAAAGTGGGAATCTGGAGACCCGACGTAATCCACGGAAAATAGATTTGTAATGTGCTTTAGTGGTGATTGAATTGAGATAATTAATTTACAGGCAAAGTTTTTTTTTGTTTAGATTAGCGTCATTTTCTCCCTATAATATAACATTCAGATTCAGATAAGAGATCCTTTATTGATCCCACAGTGGGGAAATGTTGGTTTTGCGTCACAAGTTACAGAACGGTAGGAATGAGGAGCACACAGCACAAGATAAATGAACAATAACTCTATATTAAAATAATATCTGTAATTGTTATAAGTGTTGCTGCTCTCTCTTTGGTCTCTCTCTGGTCTCTTTCTGGTCTTTCCCTGTAGTCTCTCTTGCTCTGGTCTCTCTCTGTGGTCTTTCTCTCTGTGGTCTTTCTCACTGGTCTCTCTCTCTCTCTGGTCTCTCTCTCTGGTCTCTCTATGAGGTCTTTCTCTGTGGTCTCTCTCTCTGGTTTCTCTGTCTGGTCCTTCTCTGTGGTCTTTCTTTCTGGTCTCTCTCTGGTCCCTCTCTCTGGTCTATCTCTCTGGTCCTTCTCTCTGGTCTCTCTCTGTGGTCTTTCTCTCTGGTTTCTCTGTCTGGTCCTTCTCTGTGGTCTTTCTTTCTGGTCTCTCTCTGGTCCCTCTCTCTGGTCCATCTCTCTGGTCTCTCTCTGTGGTCTTTCTCTCTGGTCTCTCTATAAGGTCTTTCTCTGTGGTCTCTCTCCGGTCTCTCTCTCTGGTCACTCTCTCTGGTTTCTCTGTCTGGTCTCTCTCTCTGGTCTCTCTCTCTGTCTCTCTGGTCTCTCACTCTAATATCTCTCTGGTATGTTTTCTTTGCTAATCTCCTTCCTTCTCTCTGCAAACTTTTTTACAAACTGGAGGCCAAACGGGAGGCAGAGAAACATAGCATATCAAAGCGTGGTGTCGTGCAGTGTAGCATAGAGTAGCAAGGCGTAGCATAGCATGGGTTACCTGTGACTCCCGTCCCAGGCTGGCCCCTCCCCCCACGGCCACCACAGGGATTCCGGTCTGAGCCGACACAAACTCCAGCATTGGGGCCAGAGGAGCGCGGTTTGGAGGCGGGGGACGCTCCTCTTCAAACACCAGGCCCTGAACACAAACACAAGCAGATTCAGTTTAGTTTACATTCGCAGTAAAACCACATTGGAATAGATGAGCAAGAGTCCCCACTATGCACCAGATGAAAACCGTTAAGAGGTAGGGCCGGGGTTTGTTTTTCTGTCTCATAGCAACCGACATTGTAAGGCAGTGAAAGCCCTCATTCTCCAAGTTCTCAGAATTGTATTGATCAGATTGGGAGCCGTCAAAAAGACTGGATTTTGAAGTCCAAGATCTTGTGTTTAGCATTCAAGATGAATTATGGTGAAGCAATAAAAAAGCCAATCAATCAATCAGACATTTATTCATTCATTTATTCATTCATACCTTTATCCAGAGCTGGGTTGCAAAGGCAGCAGTCTGAGAAGAGATGTCCAGAGACAGGGAAGTGTGCGTCCATGTTCTCTAGTCTCTCTCTGGTCTCTCTCTCTCTGGTCTCTCTCTCTCTCTCTCTCTCTCTCTCTCTCTCTCTCTCTCTCTCTCTCTCTCTCTCTCTAGTCTCTCTCTGGTCTCTCTCTCTTTCTCTCTCTCTCTCTAGTCTCTCTCTGGTCTCTCTCTCTCTCTCTCTCTCTCTCTAGTCTCTCTCTGGTCTCTCTCTCTCTCTCTCTCTCTCTCTAGTCTCTCTCTGGTCTCTCTCTCTCTCTCTCTCTCTCTCTCTCTCTCTAGTCTCTCTCTGGTCTCTCTCTGGTCTCTCTCTCTCTCTCTAGTCTCTCTCTGGTCTCTCTTTGGTCTCTCTCTCTCTTTCTCTCTCTCTCTCTCTCTAGTCTCTCTCTGGTCTCTCTCTGGTCTCTCTCTGGTCTCTCTCTCTCTCTCTCTCTCTCTCTAGTCTCTCTCTGGTCTCTCTCTGTATCTTTATCAGTGTTGGACAAACAGCAGAGCATCAATAAAGTCAATGAAACATGGAGAATGGATTCTGGGAGAAAGATACAAAAAGCCTAAAGCCCCAAACACTGTTATCGAGTGGAGAACAAGTTAAGCTGCTCACAGACTGCAGATAAGACCAAGGTCTAGTCCAGGTGCCACCGATGGCTCCTGGACCAGACTCACACCGATACCACACCAGTCTCACACCGGACTCACACCAGACTTGCACCTGACTCCGACCGGACTCACACTGGACCCACACCAGTCTCACACCAGACACACCGACACACCAGACTCACAGCAGACTCACACCGGATTTCCACCAGACTCACACCGTTCTGAGGCTCTCACCAGACTCAGAACAGACTGACACCGGACTCAAACCAGTCTCACACCAGACTCACATTAACTTAAAGAGAAATATAGAGATACAAGAATCAATCTTAAACAGAAAAATGAAAACATATATAACACCAACCAGAGATTTGCATTGTTACAGTAATCCAAATACCAGATACATTCATCCTAATGTAACTGTGACTCTCTGGTCTCTCTCTGGTCTCTCTCTGGTCTCTCTCTAAGTCTCTCTGGTCTCTTGCACTGTTCCCGGCCGTCTCTCCATCTGGTCTCTCCTTTTCTGTCCTTTCTCTGGTCACACTCTCTCTGTCTCTGCAGTCTCTTTCTGGTCGCTATCTCTGGTCTCTCTCTGGTCTCTCTTTGGTATCTAGCTCTGGTCCCTCTGGTCTCGTTCTGGTCCCTTTCTCTGGTCTCTCTTTGGTCTCTAGCTCTTATCTCTCTCTGCTCTCTCTCGCTGGTTTCTCCCTTTTCCTCTCTCTGGCCACCTGCTCTCTGTTCTTTCTCTCAGTCTCTCTATGGTCTCTGGTATCTCTACCACTCTTATATTTTCAATTCAACTTTGTCAAGAGATTTTAATCCATCTTTGGCTCAAATTCAGTAAATATTGAAAAATTTCTGCTTGTTTCCCATCCAGCCCCATGTTCGCTCCTTTGTCTTAAAAGTGTATAATTTGACATTTGACAATATTATTTGAACACATGGACTCACTGGCATCGAATCCTAACGTTGGTCAACTTAGTTTTTTCCTTCTTATGTCTGTTCAGGTCCAGTACGTTTTAACATCTATGAACCTCTGCTAACTCTCATACAGTACCTCTCTCCGTCTGTCCATCAATCCATCCTCATTAATGTGTTACAACTATTTGTTTGAAGCTACACGACAGCTTAATGTGGTGTGAGTGACGCAGGAGGAATGGGCCTAAACACCTGACATTCCCATTCCTCTGAGGAGACGCCGGCTGTAATCTAAGGCCTTGTTGATAACTTGTTTTAGCTGTAGGGACACGTGAAGCTGAGCAGGTGTGACAGCTCATTTGTCACGATGGATGGATGTATTGGATGTAAATAAGAGACGGCCATTGGGAAAAAGCCCATGTTGTTAAAAAATAAAAAGAAGAGTGACAGGACAGCACCCAGACGGACAGGAGCATGGATTTATATTAAAGTGTGTGGACCATATGTGTTTGTGTTAACCCTTGTATTATGTTGAAAAAAAATGACATTGATTATGTTGCGGGTCATTTTGACCCGTACTGTGTAAATGCACTCAAAACAGTCAAGAAAACAGATTAAACCAATAACAACTTTATTTTAGGTTATATAAATATTTAGAAAAGTGACATACAATACATTTTTAATTCCAACGCTATATTTAAGAAATATTTAGTCTAATCTTCTTGTCCTCCTCTCGGGTCAAAATGACAATTCTTCCTTCCTTCTTTCCTCCTGTCATGCTTTCTCCTTCCTTTTTCTCATCCTGTTTTCCTTCTATCCGTTCATCCTCCTCTATTCCCTTCTTTTCTCTTCCTTCCTTCCTTCCCTTCTCCCTTCTTTCCTTCCTACCTTCCTTCCTTCCTCCCTTCCTCTTACCTTGACCAAAGATTTGTACTCTGAATCCTCCTTATCGTAGGAAAATTGACAATCTGGATCAGCAATAACACTGTCCTGTCAAATCCTCTGTTTCTCTTCCTCTACATCATTATCCCAGTTAAAATGCTGTGATAAAGCCTCCTCAGATGTCATCCTTCTGGAGCTCATTTTTGGTGAGTTTGTCTAAAGCCTAGCGCACATCGACAGAGTAACTGGAGACAACTAGTTGCAAGGCGGCTTTTGGCAACTGAGAGTAGATGATGGAGATGATCAGTTGAAATCGGTCAATGTGAGCGCTCTTACAACTGGAGATAAACAGTCGATCTCCGGATTCAGTCAAATGCCCGTGTTCTACTTTTCGGCAACTAGTTGTCCTCAGATCCGGAGATATCACCCGATGTGCGCACTCCGTGGCACGCTCTAACAACATGTGTGTATTGTGCGCCCTCTACAGTTTATGTCAGAAAACACACTGTAGTTGAGGCCAGTTGCTGTCGATGTACGCGCTGTTATTCCCAAGACTGGTCTGCTACTAGGAGTTGCCCGTCTTTGCCAGATTGTTGATGTGTGTGGGGCAGCAACTCAAAGGCGACGGATATAATCAGGTGCCAGTCCGATGTACGCTAAGCAAAAGAGATGACATAAGAACAGTGACAAGGACAAGTGTGAGAAAGTTCCCTCTCTTCACACACCTGGCTCTGGGTCTCAGAGGCAATCAAAATACAATGTCAAAGAGACATGTTTTTTTGGATCTGAACAACTATTTACCCACATTTAAGCGTCTGGGTCAAAATGACCCACAACATCATCTTTGTATACCAACTCTGCACAGACATTCCACTACACATCAAAGTGTCCAGATTTTACACACCAGTTCATGACCCTAGATGAGGAAAAGTCACCAAATTTCAGCAAGAAAAAGAAAGGATAACCAGTACTTTGATCAACACAAAAACTGAAATGGGTCAAATTGACCCTTAACATAATACAAGGGTTAAGGGCCAGGTTTGGGTCGTTCCTCTCCTGTTCTATATACACAATGTGATTCTCTGGTCTCATGTTCTGATCTCTCTCTCTCTTGTCTCTCTCTCTCTGGTCTCTCTCTCTCTTGTCTCTCTCTCTCTTGTCTTTCTCGCTGACCTCTCTCTTTGGTCTCTCTCTCTCTCTCTCTGGTTTCTTTCTCTCTCGTTTTTCTCACTGGTGTCTCTTTTTGGTCTTTCTCTAGTCTCTCTCTCTCTGGGCTCTCTCTGATCTCTCTCTGGTATCTCTCTCTGGTGTCTTTCTCTGGTCTCTCTCTCTCTGATCTCTCTCTGGAATCTCTCTCTCTCTCTCTGGTATCTCTCTCTGGTCTCTTTCTCTGGTCTCTCTCTCTCTCTGGATTCTCTCTCTCTCTCTCTGGTCTCTCTCTCTCTGGTTTCTTTCTTTCTCGTTTTTCTCACTGGTGTCTCTTTCTGGTCTTTCTCTAGTCTCTCTCTCTCTGGGCTCTCTCTGATCTCTCTCTGGTATCTCTCTTTGGTCTCTTTATCTTGTCTCTCTCTTTCTCTGATCTCTCTCGGGAATCTCTCCCTCTCTCCCTAGTCTCTCTCTCTGGTATTTCTATTTGCTATCGCTCTCTCTGGTTTCTTTCTCTCTCATCTTTCTCACTGGTGTCTCCTTCTGGTCTTTCTCTAGTCTCTCTCTCTGTAGTCTCTCGCTCTCTCTGGTGTATCTCTGGTCTCTCTCTCTCTCTGGTCTCTTTCTCTCTATGACACAAAGTTCAATGTGATATTTCTCACAATCGTAGACTCTCTGGTTGTCTGCTCCTGTTAAACGTCTATGAACCATGTGTCCATAAAAAAGTAATTTCATGTAAAACAAGTCCAGAGACAGACAGCCCGTCACACGCTGATGAATATGCCATTAAGTCTCTCAGATTCTTGCTTCTTGCTCTGACTCCCATCACTCTGGTCTCTCTCTCTAGTTCCTCTCTGATCTCCCTCTGAGTTCTTTCCCTCTGGTCTCACTCTCTCTCTCTCTGAGGTGTCTCTCACTCTGTAGTCTCCCTCTGGTCTCTCTCTGGTCTCTCTCTGGTCTCTCTCTGAGGTCTTTCCATCTGGTCTCTCTCTTTCTCTCTCTGAGGTGTCTCTCACTCTGAAGTCTCTCTCTGTAGTCTCCCTCTGGTCTCTCTCTGAGGTCTTTCCATCTGGTCTCTCTCTCTCTCTCTCTCTTTGAGGTCTCTTTTTCTGGTCTCATTATGATCTCTCTCAGGGCTCTCTCTCTCAAAGGTCTTTATATCTCTCTCTCTCTCTCTCTGAGGTCTCTCTCCCTTGTCTCTCTATGTGGTCTCTATATGGTCTCTCTCTCTCTCTCTCTCTCTGAGGTATCTCTCTCTCTTTGGTCTCTCACTCTCTTATCTTATTCTTGCTCTAGCTTTCACTTCTCACATTCACCTTGTGTCTTGCATAAAATCAATCAGTTATCTCTTCCTGCTGAGTGACATGTGTGTGTTTCAGATGAGTGCGTTGTCAGGGTCAAACGCTGTTGTGTGTTTGAATTACGAATGAGCTGCTGTACATTCAGTTGTGTTGACATCAAAAGACCATTGTGTTTTATATATTAAGCCCTTGTTGAGAAGTGTAGAATAATAAATGGCCTCTTGTGTGTTTGTTTGTGTGGGGGTGTATATGTGTGTACCTGTAGTGGAGTTGTGTTGAGCAGCTCACACAGCTGCAGCAGCAGGGCCCCCGGGCTGCTCTCGTTGACTGACAGGTAGATGACGTTGGCTTGTCCTGACGGTGTCATGACGGTCTCTCCAACCAGCGCCGCTAACGACGGCAACGAGACCAACGAGGCAAGAGAGGAGCTGTCAATCACACCCCTCCCCCCTGCGGCCCCTGTAGACCCTGCAGATCCTGGCTCCGCCCCCGGCCCCGCCCCTGGTCCCACTCCTGGTCCAGCCCCTGGCCCCGGCCCCGCCCCTGGCCCCCCCGCGGCTGCTGTCTCTGGGAGCAGGGAGGAGCTGGAGTGGACCACGGCGATGTTGACCCCGCCCGAGTCCCTCTCTCTCTCCCGAGGCCGGAGCAGCAGAGGGGGCGAGGGCCGCACGGGCCCCCAGCAGGCCAGCACAGCCAAGAGCAGCGACAGGAAGGGCCCTGGGGCCACCATGAGGCACAGGGGCCAATGGCAGCGGTGGGAGGGGCCAGTTAGGGCTCACAGGACGAGAGAGGAGGAGAGGTCACAGGGCTTCACCTGACCAGAGCGCAGCCTGCAACACAAACACACACAAACACACACACAGACAAATTAGACCATCTCAACATTAAACAAACACACAAACACACATGTTAGTATTTGAGACAACCTCAGTCCTAATTCTACAGCTGCTTTCAGCACCACGGACAGCTCTGGAACTGAGGCAAACTCTCCTGAACTTAAAACAGGACCAGACACAAGACCAGCTCTGGTCTGAAGAAACACTGAAACAAACTGAAACAAACTGAAACAAACTGAAACAAACTGAAACAAACTGAAACCAGAGCGACAGGAGACTCCTGCTCTACACCAGGTGCACTTTGAAACATTAGTATTTTACAGCACTGTTCCACTGGTTCTCATTGGTTCCATGTACACAACATCAGGATAAATATAAATGAACCAAAAAATAAACTACGTACTATTCATTCGTTCAATCACAAAAAAACTTGGAAAAAATATTGGACCATGTGATAAAACTTTTATATGAGTAAATCATCCATCAGCACCGAGCAATCTACCACCAACAAACAGTATCAGGGGAAATTCCTTGGTAACCATGGCTCCCAGCAGCACTCTGGCCAATAACTGTCAGTTAGAAAACTTTAGAGCCAGCTTGGCCTGGATAGAACCAGGACCAAGAGGGACTAAAGAAGGACCTAGCACTACAGTATACTAATAATAATGCATCTGTTTTATATAGCGCTT
Source organism: Knipowitschia caucasica (assembly GCA_964034765.1). NCBI lineage: Eukaryota > Metazoa > Chordata > Actinopteri > Gobiiformes > Gobiidae > Knipowitschia > Knipowitschia caucasica. Next base: position 8,093,029 of record OZ035838.1, on the reverse strand, counting down.
TTCTGGACACTCAAAGAAGCTTCACATGTGTCATTCTTTCACTCCAAACACGGTGGTGATAAACTACAACTGTAGCCACAGCTGCCCTGGGGCATACTGACAGAAGCGAGGCAACCTGTCTGTGCCATCGGCCCCTCCGACCACCACCAACCATTCACACACAGACCAGACTCATTCTAGGCAATGAGGATAAAGTGTCTTGCCTTTAGGGTTAAAAGGGTAAAGAGCAAGCGTAAACGTTTTTGTGTTTTTGTACAAGGTGTACAAACGTGGAATAAATTGAGTGTGCAACTTAAGGAATGTCCAAATTTAGCAATATTTAAAAAAAGGTTTTAAGGAAATTACATTTGAAAAATATCAAGAGGAAAGTATGTCATACAAATCTAGTAGTGTTTTCCTACTGTAGGGGTTGACTCTAAAACACCAGCGTGGACTTTGGGATTTTAGGGGTTGATGTTGCAGTGGTGGGTGTAGGCGCTGTCTCTCTGGCTGGGCCTTTGGTGTGGTAGGTCAGTACTATAGTATATATATATATATGTGTGTAGATACGTATATGATGTATGTATGTATGTGTATATAGATACATATTTTTATATATATATGACAAATTAACAACTTTAGTATGTGTGTATGAATATTGTATACATATGTATAGTTATGTCTGTATGTATGTGTGTGGGAGGGTATGTGCAACCGTACAAAGTGAATATAGGTATAGGGGGTGGGAGCTGATAAGCTTGACTTCTTCCCACTCCTTTTTGAGCTTTAACAGGAGTGGAAAAAATAAATAAATTAAGAAAAAAAAGAAGAATAATAATATATATATTTATGTATGTATGTATGTACATTTCTATCATGTGCATTTCTTATATGTAATTGCTGTTAAAACTAAAATGGATTCCTGTTTATAAGCTTGAAATAAAATACAATCAATCAATCAATCAATTGTTCAATCACAAAAACTCAATCATCATAAAATAAAAGACTACCGGATTAATTTTTGACTTGAGTAATGAAAAAAAAAGTGCTTTATATAAAAATCCAATGCCTTATGACCCATCAGCGGGAGTACAGATTCAGCACCATGGACAGCTCCATCTGATACACTTGCACTGCTTTTTCCGACAAAAAACATCTTGTCCATCAGCTTCAGCTCTTAACAATTACTGCCACATGTGACATCTGCCAAAAGGAAAGGTCTGTGCTAAACCCACAGTGTGACAGAGACTGAGAGGAGCCTGAAGCAGAGACTGAAGCAGAGACTGAGGCAGAGACTGAGGCAGAGACTGAGAGGAGCCTGAAGCAGAGACTGAAGCAGAGACTGAGGCAGAGACTGAGGCAGAGACTGAAGCAGAGACTGAAGCAGAGACTGAGGCAGAGGCTGAAGCAGAGACTGAAGCAGAGACTGAAGCAGAGACTGAGGCAGAGACTGAAGCAGAGACTGAAGCAGAGACTGAAGCAGAGGCTGAAGCAGAGACTGAAGCAGAGACTGAAGCAGAGACTGAGGCAGAGACTGAAGCAGAGACTGAAGCAGAGACTGAGGCAGAGACTGAAGCAGAGACTGAGGCAGAAACTGAAGCAGAGACTGAAGCAGAGACTGAAGCAGAGGCTGAAGCAGAGACTGAGGCAGAGACTGAAGCAGAGACTGAAGCAGAGACTGAGGCAGAGACTGAAGCAGAGACTGAAGCAGAGACTGAAGCAGAGACTGAAGCAGAGACTGAAGCAGAGACTGAGGCAGAGACTTAAGCAGAGAGATTAGATTTTAGTTGTTTTATAAGAACACTTTGGTTTGAGATGACCTTTGGCATTTAAAAAAAGTATTTAACGCTTCTTTATCCCTGTTGCCTCGGTAACTAAAACCACATACCACACAAAAATACAGTGTTGTGCATCCCATTCTCCTCTCTCATCTCTCTCTCTCCTCTCTCTCCCCTGAACCGTTTGATTCTCTAAACTGTTGTTGACAAATGAATGTTAAAACATCATAAACAAAACAAAAATCCTTCATCACACTTATTCTACGAGTCTCTGTCTCAGTCCCAGTCGTTCAGTCTCTAAAGCAAACATTCTCTAGTTAACTGCAGCATGATCGGCAGTCAGACCATCGGAGTGTGGCTCGGTGTGTCGTCAGGCCACAGACCTCAGGAGAAATACTCGCTCTTATCTCCAAGATTCCTGTCGCCACTCACTGGAATTGTGTTGGTTTAATTTCAGTCGTTTGGACTCAGAGGCAGGCGGCCATTTTGGAGAGGACCAGTGAAAGTAAAGAGTAAAAGAACAAGCAAAAAGGCTGTTTTATCGTACGCAACACAACTGTCATAGAATACAGCAACACAACTGTCATAGAATACAGCAACACAACTGTCATAGAATACAGCAACACAACTGTCATAGAATAAAGCAACACAACTGTCATAGAATACAGCAACACAACTGTCATAGAATAAAGCAACACAACTGTCATAGAATACAGCAACACAACTGTCATAGAATACAGAAACACAACTGTCATAGAATACAGAAACACAACTGTCATAGAATACAGCAACACAACTGTCATAGAATACAACAACACAACTGTCATAGAATACAGAAACACAACTGTCATAGTTCATTCATTCATCTTTGTGAATCTATGAAATGCTGTTGATCAGTTGTGCGTTGGCTGCAAAGCACTGTTTTCGTTGTTTTTATTTATTGCATAATTTTATTGCTGTACATTATAGTATGTTGCTATGGTAACCTTCTCTAGTTCAGTCCAAAATAGCAAAAGGGCTAGAGCCTCTTGTTATCCATAATCTTTGGTGAAAGTGTGTGATTTTAATGCAAATAGTATCACACCAAAGTCCCTTCCGGTTCATCAGCCGGAGCCACCTACAGGTGTCAGAGGGAATTGCAGCATAATACAATCTATTATAAACATGTTTGAAGACTGTATGTAGATGGACAATGCTAACCTGCTAGCTTTGTTTCCCTCCAACTCTCTCTGGCTCCTATCGACAGGGGTGGACATGGGGCGTATCGGGCAATGCCCAAAGGGCTGATGCCCATATTTGGGCCGGCCTGTGAGCCGCATACAAAAGATGTTTTAGAGAAATGTGTAAATCTGTTAAGAAATGTTTGAAGGGCGTGCATGACCACAGGGCTCTTGCTGTGGATTGCTGTATGAACTCAAATGGGATTCCACATCCTCCGCAGCCTTTTGCAGCAGCTGCGGCCGCTTTGGACAGCGGTTCACGCTGCCTGTGAGCCGCTTTGACAACAGCACGGCAGCACGCAGCCCTAACGTGGCCTTGTACCCAAGACCATATACACACAAGACCATACTGTGCTTGTTGTGTGCCTGTCTTTGCGTAACAAGTTCATGCAATAAATACAGCGCTGTAAGAAATGTTCAGTCAGCATCTTCCTTGTGTCTCTTCCCAAAGCACAATTAAACTCGCTAATTTAAAGCTGGGGTATTGTACATTTTCCTCTTGCATTAACAGTTCATGTGGTTGTGCCCAAAAGTAAAATGTTGTGAACAAATCAAATAGATTTAATGACAGCCATTGGCTAACATTTCACATTTCAGACTTCTTTGAAAACTCCCATTCTCATCCCTGTAACAAACAATATGGTGCTAAGTCCGTCTGCCTCACTCTGTAGTGACATGTTTATTCATCTCAATGTAGATCATTGCACTTTATTATAATTGTTGAAACAGCATATATCCTGAGCCTCTACGGTATGTGCTTCTGCATACTGTCAGAATAGCTGTAAAAATGCAAAATTTGCCCAGGCCGTTTTTTGGTCCCAGTCCAGCCCTGTCTATCGACATGTAAGAGTAAACTCCTCTAAAGGTTTCAGTAAAGGTTTGTGTCCGCAGTTCACCTTAACAACCGTCTTAGCAACCATCTGCCCCTGTAATGGTGCAAAGCTAACACCGTCAGTACACATGCCCATATAAGGAAATTGGCTGTAGTCTACCTCTTCTGCTTTAAGGCTGGTTTGTTCACAGCATGGTACTTTTAAAGCTCTTTCGGATTGGAATAATGAGACATGAAGTCTGTTCCATGTTTCTCTAAATACACAATAACATTCCCTCAACAATCCTCCAACTTTTATTCACCTCCTAAAACCAAAAACAGATTGGTTTGAGAACAGTTTGGTGTGTGCAGACACTGGTTCAGATCCACTTCCTGTGCGTCTGGCCCAGTTTCCTGTCTGCGGTGGAACATGCAGAGGTGGAAGTCTGAGAATCAGTCACTAATCACAACCATTACTCACAACTGAGGCCCGACTCCAGCTGCTCCACGGAAGAGGATGAGGAGAGAGAGGGGAAGGAAGAGAGGAGAGAGGAGAGGAGGGGGAGAGAGAGGAGATAGAGGAGAGAGAAGGGAGAGAGCGAGAGAAAGAGAAGAAATGGGAGAGAGAGGGGAGAGAGAGGGGAGAGAGAGGGGAGGGAAGAGAGGAGAGAGGAGAGGAGGGGGAGAGAGAGGCGAGGGAGGAGAGGAGAGAGGAGAGGAGGGGGAGAGAGAGGAGATAGAGGAGAGAGAAGGGAGAGAGCGAGAGAAAAGAAGAAATGGGAGAGAGAGGGGAGGAAAGAGAGGAGAGGAGAGAGAGATGAGAAAGGGGAGAGAGGAAAGGGTAGAGATAGCGAGGAGAGAGGAAGGGTAAAGGAGAGAGGAGGAGGAGAGAGAGGAGAGGATGGAGAATAGAGAGGAGGAGAGATGAGAAAGAGGAGATTAGAGAGTGGGGATAGAGGAGAGGAAAGAGAGTAGATCGAAGAGAGGCCAGTAGAGAGAGTGGAGAGGGGAGGAGAGAGAAGAGAGTAAAGAGAAAGAAAAGAGATAATTGACGAAAGGACCAAATGTTCTCCCTTTAGTCTCATCCATGAAGAAGAAGCTGCAACACAGCAACAGTGTCATGGTTTAAGTTTATTTCCTGTTTTATTTTGAAATGTGTTATCCCTGTGTCTTCTTTGGTTGTACTTCCTGTTGTCTGATGACCTGCCCCGCCCTCATCTGTCTCACCTGTGTGTCGTTAGTCTTGTATTTAGCCCTGTGTGTTCCTTCACTCCCTGTTCCGTCATTGCCATTACTCATCTGTTTTAGTTTTGTCCTCGTTCCCTGTGTTTTGGATTTGTTTTATCTTTTTATTAAATCCATTATTTTTGGCAGTTTTGCATTTTGGGCCTCATTTGTTTTTCACCCATGTGACAAACAGTTCTGTATACAAGAGCTAACATTACGCTTGGAACACATTATGATGTATGAAATGATTGGAATATAGTATAACAGAGAGAAGTTTGGGACTCGGATGTTTTAATGTATTCTCAAACTGTGTTTTGGCTCAAAATCAGCATAATGTGACATTTAGAACTCACAGACTGTCCCCAAAACTGCAAGACATACAAATGATTTCACATTATTAATATACTACTGCAAGAGAAAAGAGAGGAGAGGGGAGAGAGGGGAGAGGAGGGAGGAGAGGGGGGAGGGGGGAGGAGAGAGGGGAGAGGGGAGATTAGAGATTAGAGATTAGAGATTAGAGAGGAGAGAGGAGAGAGGGGAGGGGTGAGAGGAGGAGGAGAGAGGAGAGGAGAGAGAGAGAGAGAGGAGGGAGGAGAGGAGAGAGGAGGGAGGAGAGAGGAGGGAGGAGAGAGAGAGAGGAGAGAGGAGGGAGGAGGAGAGAGGAGGGAGGAGAGGGGGGAGGGGGGAGGAGAGAGGGGAGAGGGGAGATTAGAGATTAGAGATTAGAGATTAGAGAGGAGAGAGGAGAGAGGGGAGGGGTGAGAGGAGGGAGGAGAGAGGAGAGGAGAGAGGAGAGAGAGGAGGGAGGAGAGGAGAGAGGAGGGAGGAGAGAGGAGAGAGGAGGGAGGAGAGAGGAGAGAGGAGAGAGGAGGAGGAGAGAGGAGGAGAGGAGGGAGGAGAGAGGGGAGAGGAGGGAGGAGAGGGGGGAGGGGGGAGGAGAGAGGGGAGAGGGGAGATTAGAGATTAGAGATTAGAGATTAGAGAGGAGAGAGGAGAGAGGGGAGGGGTGAGAGGAGGGAGGAGAGAGGAGAGGAGAGAGAGAGAGAGAGAGAGGAGGGAGGAGAGGAGAGAGGAGAGAGGGGAGGGGTGAGAGGAGGGAGGAGAGAGGAGAGGAGAGGAGAGAGGGAGAGAGAGGAGGGAGGAGAGGAGAGAGGAGGGAGGAGAGAGGAGGGAGGAGAGAGGAGGGAGGAGAGAGAGAGAGGAGGGAGGAGAGAGGAGGGAGGAGAGAGGAGAGAGAGGGAGAGAGGGGAGAGAGGAGAGAGGAGAGAGGGGAGGAGAGAGGAGGGTAGAGGAGAGAGGAGGGAGGAGAGAGGAGGGAGGAGAGAGGGGAGAGAAGATAGGGGAGAGAGAAGAGAGTAGAGAGGGGGGAGAAGAAAAGAGGAAAGGGGAAAGCAAAGAGGGAAGAAGAGAGAGGGCAGAAGAGAGGAGAGATGAGAGGGGAAGAAAGAAAAGAGAGGAGAGAGGGGAGGAAGGGAGACAGAGGACAGAGAATAGAGGAGAGAAGAGAGTGGAGAATAGAAAGGAGAAGAGAGGGAGAGAGAGGGGGGGAGAAATGGGAAGAGATAAGAGGGAAGAGGAGAGGGGGCAGGAGAGAGGAGAGAGATGAAGGGAGAGGAGAGAGAGAGGAGAGGTGAGAAGGGAGGAAAGAGGAGAGAGGATATGAGGGAAGAGGAGAGAGAAGAGAGGGGAGGAAAGAGGAGAGAAAAGAGGGAGGAGGATAGAGAGAGGCATTAACTGTCTTACTGTACTTCTGAAAAAGAAAACCAATCTCTCCCTGGGAACATTCAAAGCAACATCATGTTTAATAAATGTGTTTTTTAAAAAGCGAGGGCAGTGTTGATTTGAGATTATTATTCACCAACACCACCACAGCAACACACTCACAAACACACAGACACACACACACACACACACACACACACACACACAGACACACACATCTGTACACAGTCATTAAACACAGAAGAGTACAGTATCTTCAAAGCACTCCTCATCATCACATCTGCACGTTCAGCCGCCGGAGCAGTGCAACAGTGTGTGCGTCCGCTCACAATTGTGCGTCGTTATCCCGCCGCACAACGCCATGATCGGGCCGCCATCGATCGGAGCACGGGCCTCGACATGAGACCAGCAGAGACCGTGAGGAGCATGGATTTTCAATGCTTCAGTTCAGCGGCCGGGAGCCACAGAGCACAGAGGAGATGGCTGTGTTAGCGGCACAGAAGCTAGCTGTGTGTGTGTGTGTGTGTGTGTGTGTGTGTGTGTGTGTGTGTGTGTGTGTGTGTGCGTGCGTGCGTGCGTGCGTGCGTGCGTGCAAGGAGATCGACTTGTTTTTCTCTTATAGATACACTGCTTTGCTAAAGAATGTATTCAGATTGAACTCGTGTACAGCCGGTAACCACAATAACGACTTCTTCAAGGCATTTACAAGGTTAAGATTTCAAAAATAAGAATCAGTTTGAGTATTCAGTATTCAGTTTTCTTGCAGCCAATAATGTCCTATAATTTGCTCCTTCCACCTCCTCATTGACTCCGACAACATGGAGAAGACATCCCCAGGAGTAGGTCGGTTCTCAGGCCAGCTACGCCTCAGGATTCCCCCAAAGGAGCTGGAAGAAGTGTGTGTGTGGAGAGGGAAGTGTGTGTCTTTGCTTTGACTACTGCCTCCACGACTTGGCTATGGATAAAGTGGAAGAAAGTACTGTTTTTCTCCTTTTAAGTCTTTGGAATAACTTCAACACTGCTCCTGAACCACTGAAACAAGATTCACAGACAAAAGAAAGGGGAGAGAGAAGACAGGAGAGAGGGGAGATGAGAGGGAATAAAGGAAAGAGGAGAGGAAAGAGAGAAGAGAGGGGAGGTGAGAGGAAGTAGGCGAGAGGAGAGAGGAGAGGAGAGAGGGGAGGTGAGAGGAAGTAGGGGAGAGGAGAGAGGAGAGGAGAGAGGGGAGGTGAGAGGAAGTAGGGGAGAGGAGAGAGGAGAGGAGAGAGGGGAGGTGAGAGGAAGTAGGGGGGAGAAGAGAGTAGAGAGGGTAGAGGAGAGGAGAGAGAGGAGAGGAGGGAGGAAGTAGGAGAGAGAAGAGAGTAGAGAGAGAGGATAGAGGAGAGAGAGGAGAGAGGGGAGGTGAGAGGAAGTGGAAGAGAGTAGAGAGAGGATAGAGGAAAGGAGAGAGAGGGGAGGTGAGAGGAAGTAGGGGGGAGAAAAGAGTAGAGAGAGGAGAGAGGAAAGGAGAGAGAGGAGAGAGGGGAGGTGAGAGGAAGTAGGGGAGAGAAGAGAGTAGAGAGAGAGGATAGAGGAGAGAGAGGAGAGAGGGGAGGTGAGAGGAAGTGGAAGAGAGTAGAGAGAGGGTAGAGGAGAGGAGAGAGAGGAGAGGAGAGAGGAAGCAGGAGAGAGAAGAGAGTAGAGAGAAGAGGAGAGAAGAGAAAGGAGAGAGGAGAGGAGCGAGAGGAGGAGAGAGAGGAGGCAGGAGAGAAGATAGTGGAGATGAGAAAGATGATAGAAGCGAGAAGAAGGAGACAGTAGGTAGGGGAGAGAAGAGAGGAGAGAGGAGGAAAGAGAAGGGAGAGAGGGGAAGGGATAGTGGAGGGAGGAGAGGGGAGCAATGATCTACAATCCAAGTCAAAACACAAGCTTGGAGTCTGTTTTTCTTCCATATTTTCCGTATTAAAGCCAAATCTCTCTGAACCAGGTCTTTCTGCGCAGTACATTACAAACCTGCTGATTAAGAATTGTTGCAAATCTCACAGTGAGACGGAGTCAGCGTGACCCAAAACGACGTGACCCTGAGAAGTACACTGACGACCCAGTGTGATGCGGGCGCCATGGAAACAGCATCAAAGGATCTGGCCGAGAACCAACGGCACGGAGGCTTTCACACAACGGCCAAGAAAGTGCCGCTCTGGTCTGGTCTTTGCTCAGACTTCACTCATGCTGGTTTGGTCTCCATTAAGGAGAGAGATGGGAGAGAGGAGAGAGAAGATGAGCAAGGAGAGAGAGGAGAGAAGGGAGGAGAGAGTAAATCATTATCTTTTCACATTTGTAAATAAAGCAAAATATATGTTAAGCTTAACCCAGAGAGAGAGACCACGGAGAGACTAGAGAGAGACCAGAGAGAGAGAGACCAGAGAGAGACCAGAGAGAGATCAAAGAGAGACCAGAGAGAGACCAGAGACCAGAGAGGGACCAGAGAGTGACAGAGACCAGGGAGAGACCAGAGAGAGATCAAAGAGAGACCAGAGAGAGACCAGAGACCAGAGAGGGACCAGAGACCAGAGAGGGACCAGAGAGTGACAGAGACCAGGGAGAGACCAGAGAGAGATCAAAGAGAGACCAGAGAGAGACCAGAGAGTGACAGAGACCAGGGAGAGACCAGAGAGAGATCAAAGAGAGACCAGAGAGAGACCAGGGAGCAGAGAGGGACCAGACAGAGACCAAAGATGGACCATAGATAGAGAGACCAGAGACCAGAGTGAAAGAGAGAAGAGAATGATAGAGACCAGAGAGAGACCAGAGACCATAGAGTGACCAGAGACCAGAGAGAGATCAGAGACCAGAGAGAGATCAGAGACCAGAGAGAGACCAGAGACCAGAGAGAGACCAGAGACCAGAGGGTGACAGAGACCAGAAATAGACCAGAAAGAGACCAGAAAGAGACCAGAAAGAGACCAGAAAGAGACCAGAAAGAGACCAGAGAGAGACCAGAGAGTGACTGGACACTTCATAGTTGTCTGATATTGTGCTGTGGTTATGTGTGTAAAAGAGTAGTTTTTCAGGCCTCTATATTATACGTTCAAACATAGATTATTTAGAAAATGATTCAAACATTGATGATTCTGAAGAAAGACTCGTTTGTCTGAGTCTTTCCACGCTCTGAAAGAGAAGCACATTTTATTCTCTTGTTTGTGAGCAGCTCAGGGATCGATATCCATCCCAGCAAAAACACACACTACTGTCCCCTCCTGCTTCACGGCTCTACTGTCCTCTCTCCTCCACATATGAGACACACACACACACACACACACACATACATACACACACATACACACACTCCCCCCCTCTCTCATTCTTCCCCAGTTCAGTGCTCCTTGTGTGGGCCATCACCCGTCATTATCCAGCCTCTATGATTTAGGGAGCAGGGAGAGCAAGGGGCAACAACAACACACACGTAAATACACACACATGCACACAAACACACATGCACACACAGATAGATACGCAGAGAGATACACACACACACACACAAACAGGTGGAAGGAAAATGATGAGCAAGTCACCAGATTGGAATTATCTAACAATTTAAAGGAGAGGAAAGAGAGAGAGGAGAGGAGACGAGAAAGAGGAGAAGAGAGAGAGGTCAGAGGAGAGAGTGCAAACGCATACACACAAAAATACTCACACACACAAACGCAGATACACACACTCGCAGATGCACACACACACATACACACACACACATACACGTTTTTGTTACCTGGTGGGTCCCTTTGACAGGGCCGTTCAGAATGGGACCCATAGACATAATCTTTTTTTACTGGGACTACTTTAAGTAATACAAAACAGTCAATAGAAACCAAACAACTATTTTAAAGGAATTTTATTTTAGATTGTTTTTTCGAATTGCAGTGATTCTATTTTTGACATAGAATTTAATGCCACTCCATGTCCGATGTCTAAGGTCATCTGGTGAGGCATTAATGCAGGCCAGGCAGTGAGACTTCCCAGGGACTTTTCCAGTCTGTATGAAAGGCGTCATGGTCTTCTCCACAGCCTTCACCTCAGATGCAGACCATGGCTTTCTTACACGTTCTAGGGAGAGAAATAAAAATATATTAGCAATATACACTCCCAGGGTTAGGACCAAGCAGCCTGGCTGTAATCCCCCACCTGGTACACTTACCAGAAGGGGCACTGCCACTACCATGGGGTGCATCTGGATGAATGGTTGAAGGTTCTCCGCTTGAAGTTTCTTTTAGCCCGTCCGTTTGTGAGAGGATCTCTACTGCTCTCCCTGTCGCACAGAAAATAAAAATACAAGTGGCCTTTAGGGGAAAAAAATCATACATATTTTAATAATATCAAGAATTACCTTCAGGCTCAGTTTGTATCTGGTCGAGGCTCTTTCCTTCGAATTCCGTCACTCTTCCCTGCTCCATGGCCATCAACACTTTGCTGATTTTGGCCAGCTCCAGTGTCCCCTCTGGTAGTCTGTAATATTGCCTGTGGATGCGAATGTCATGGCCGAGGAAGTTGGCAAGTATGTCCATCTCATTCTCTTTCATATTGAGAACTGTAGACATAGTAGCTATGTGCTTTCTAAGTTTGGTTGAGGATAGCATCTCTGGATGCACCGCACCACATTCTTTGGCTACCTGGCGTAGGGAGTCTGATCCCCTGATGTGGGTGCCTGCGCCCGGGCGGGAGAAGAAGTATGGGTTATGGTCAGAGATGGAACAGGCCCTTCTGTTCTCCACCAGCACCTCCATCGAAGCAATCATTTCAGGAGTCAAAAGAACCGGCACTTTCCGACTTCTTTTCCCTTTAATTTCAATGCGTTGAAAATGCTGACACAGCTTTTTCTCAAGTTGGGACAGTCCCAGAGCAATGTCAGAATGGATCCCAGTCTTACTTCTTAGGTAAAGGCTGTCAGTGGCATCTTTGAAACCTCACCTTCCCTTCTTCGATTGAAAATGATGACCTCACAAAGAGTCAAAACTGCCAGTTTAGACCAATGCTTAGACGTTGGCTCACTTATTAGGGTTTGCACATATTCAGGTCGACATACCTCAATATGTGCATGCATGGCTCTAACGTCCTCAGTCAGAGGGAGCAGGTCCGGAGTGTTCCACTTGGCTTGCCGGAGGGTCTGTAGGGCAGCAGAAGAAACACAGACGTCCCACCTCTTCTCAAAAAGCAGCCGGCTTCGTTGGAGGTTTTTAATAAATAGTTCATCAACACAATGCTCCATTTTTGAGTCACATTCAAGAATATCTGCTAGCTTTCTGAGGCTATGGCCGAGTTTGAGGGCCAAGGATGGAGTCTTGTATTGATTTGTTTCCTCATCATATCCAGCCACAGACCTGACTGCATCAATCACATGGTTAAAGTTGGAAGGAATAAAGAAATCCTTAATTGTTTTCAGTTTCCCTGCGGTTTTTGCTTCGTTAATTAACCTACCGACTTCTCTCATTTTCTGCCTAATTTAATCATGCTTAGTCTTATCATGCCCGTGTTTTAAGTGCAGGTGCTCTCCGAGTCTCAGAATCCCCTTTTCTGCTTTGACAACACCCGTGACCTCATCCTGATGCATTGCCGAAATTAAAGACCACAGCTTTTTGCTGATGCCCTCCGGTACAGGCTGGGCTAGGGAGCAGAGGGACTGGACCCTACTTCTACCTGGTTTAGCCTGGGCATCTTTCTGTGAAAGCCGGCACCTGGCCACATGCCTCCACAGCGACTTTCGCTTAAGCAATGCCCCACAGTCTATACAGTGCAAAAACTCACTGGATTTAACTGGGGAATTTGGCTGTTTAGCTGGGACTAAAGTTCCAATGCCGGCCTTTAAAACCTCAAAATTTGCTCACGGTTTCCACTATTCCTGATCAAATCAAACTGAAGTTTACGTGCTTTAGACTTCACAGGTAGAGCCAATGCTCTGGCTACGTCACTTTCATTTCCATGTTTTCTAGTCAAATGACGGGACATTTTGTGGCAGGACATTGAACAGTAGAGGCAGAAGTGTCTCTTGCTGTAAACCCTGCCCCCATTTTTCTTCTTTTGCAGCTGCATGATAACAATCTTATTTGCCTTTGGTTCGTCACTTTCCGAGTCTTGAAGAAAAGTGTTTTTGATTTTTCTTTTTCCATACTTTTTTACAGGTTTCTTCTTGACAGTTAAATTGTCAGAATCTGAGTCGACTTCATCAATTAGGGACTCTTGACTAAGCTGCACAAACAACAAATAATTTGTAATAATTCTATATAACAATTTGAAGTCATGACTTGTAGTCAGCACTTACCAGTGGTTTGTAAGCGTGCGCTTCAGTGTGCTCCTCCATGATGTCTTGCAGCCTAATGAACCACACACTTGCACCTTTTTCTAGCCTGACACCTGATTTCCTCTGTTGTGCTGCTCCATGATTGGCTCCAGCCTGCTGGACTGAAATTGCCCCAGTGTGCCCCTCCTTGATATCCCGCAACCCACCACCAGGGTTCCGACACATAACACACTTTTTTCAGGAAAGTAAACCTCCAGGGGTCCTTTCCATATTTTTACAGAGACTGCATAAGGACCGTTAGAAAAGCATTACCCATTGATTATTAAGCTTGGACCAGTGGGGTCCGGTGTTCGGGCCCCACCACGTAAAACCAGTCCCCATGACGTGAGTGGAATCTCAGGTTATGGAACCCACTAGGAGTTGAAAACAAGTGCACACACTCATACGCAGAGACACACACACACACACACACACAAACACATACACGAACACACACACACTCACACATACGCAGAGACACACACACACAAACACATACACAAACACACACACACTCACACATACGCAGAGACACACACACACACACAGACACATATACACACACACACACGCATACACACACACACACACAGACACATATACACACACACATACGCAGAGACACACACACATACACAGAGACACACACACATAGACAGAGACACACACAGGCAGAAAGAATTCTGGGAAATCATGAGTCAGTCACCAAATTGCCAAACTGGACGTGTGCATTAATTCAAAGGTGATTTATGATTTATGGCAGACATTGAGGCAGACGAGTGGTGCGTGTGAACCTGCAGATGTCGTCAGGTTTCACATTGGTCATTGTAACGAAGCATTTTCATTCATAAAACAAAACTTACACAGACTCCAAATTTAGAATCCTCAATAAAAAAAAATGCAATCCCACTGAGACCGTCACACAAACAGACACGCACACACACACATGCACACACACGCGCGCCGTGGTCTTGGGATGTGCTCTCCAAGTCCTAAAAATGTTTGAAAATCAGGAATCTGCAGCACAAGAGAGACCAGGAGAGTGAGACCATACAGAGACCAGGAGAGTGAGACCATAGAAAGACCAGGAGAGTGAGACCATAGAAAGACCAGAAGAGTGAGACCATAGAAAGACCAGGAGAGTGAGACCATACAGAGACCAGGAGAGTGAGACCATAGAAAGACCAGGAGAGTGAGACCATAGAAAGACCAGAAGAGTGAGACCATAGAAAGACCAGGAGAGTGAGACCATACAGAGACCAGGAGAGTGAGACCACACAGAGACCAGGAGAGTGAGACCACACAGAGACCAGGAGAGTGAGACCATACAGAGACCACGAGAGTGAGACCATACAGAGACCAGGAGAGTGAGACCACACAGAGACCAGGAGAGTGAGACCATACAGAGACCAGGAGAGTGAGACCACACAGAGACCAGGAGAGTGAGACCATAGAGAGACTAGGAGAGTGAGACCATAGAGAGACTAGGAGAGCGAGACCATAGAGAGACCAGGAGAGTGAGACCATAGAGAGACCAGGAGAGTGAGACCATACAGAGACCAGGAGAGTGAGACCATAGAGAGACCAGGAGAGTGAGACCATAGAGAGACCATGAGAATGAGACCCATAAAGAGACCAGGAGAGTGAGACCATACAGAGACCAGGAGAATGAGACCATAGAGAGACCAGGAGAGTGAGACCCTAGAGAGACCAGGAGAGTGAGACCATAGAGAGACCAGGAGAGTGAGACCATAGAGAGACCAGGAGAGTGAGACCATACAGAGACCAGGAGAGTGAGACCATACAGAGACCAGGAGAGTGAGAACATAGAGAGACCAGGAGAGTGAGACCATACAGAGACCAGGAGAGTGAGAACATAGAGAGACCAGGAGAGTGAGACCATACAGAGACCAGGAGAGTGAGACCATAGAGAGACCAGGAGAGTAAGACCATAGAGAGACCAGGAGAGTTAGACCATAGAGAGACCAGGAGAGTGAGACCATACAGAGACCAGGAGAGTGAGACCATACAGAGACCAGGAGAGTGAGACCATAGAGAGACCAGGAGAGTGAGACCATAGAGAGACCAGGAGAATGAGACCACAGAGAGACCAGGAGAGTGAGAACATAGAGAGACCAGGAGAGTGAGACCATAGAGAGACCAGGAGAGTTAGACCATAGAGAGACCTGGAGAGTGAAACCATAGAAAGACCAGGAGAGTTAGACCATAGAGAGACCTGGAGAGTGAGACCATAGAAAGACCAGGAGAGTAAGACCATAGAGAGACCAGTGAGAGACACCAAACCTCACCCATTTCCTCAAGTGAGTCCAATCTTAATGCTGAAGACCTGAGGGAACGGGGGAGCCTGGTCTCTCTTTCTATTCGCTCTCTCTCTCTGCTCTCTCTCTCAGGTTTCTCTATGTTCTCTCTATATGGTTTATCTCTGGTCTCTCTATCTATCTATCTATCTATCTATCTCTCCCCTGCTCTCTGTCTGCTCTCTCTGGTTTCTCTCTGGTCTCTCTCTCTTTACTCTCTCTCTCTAACTGGTTTATCTCTGGTCTCTCTCTTTCTCTCTCTGGTCTCTTGCTCTGCTCTCTCTCTCATACTGAAAACCTGGTCCAACACAATCAAAAACATAACATCTTGATGAAGCCTAATACAAAAGTCTAAACAACCATTATTTGCGTCTCTTTTTGCCTCTTTCAGCATTTTTCACACATCAATCTTTAGACAGTGGGACTTGGACGGAAGCCGCAGGAGACGTAGAATAAGGTCTGGTTAAGGTTAGGGAAAAACAACAGGGCTTTGATCTTAGCCGACAATAGCCTGCTATCTTTCTCTAAACTTAACCCGACTCTTCACAGCGAGGTCTGGATCTGCTGCAGAAGGAGCCGGAGCATCTCGAGCCCAAACTCACTCCCAGCCTCCCAGCTAGTCCACGAGGAGGTCCTGGGATTTGAATAAGCGTCCATTTTGGTTGGAAATTTGCACCGAAGACTTTGTCAGGAAATGAAAGGGAGTCCACAGGCATTCATCTTAAAAACTCACATCCAAACTAAACTTGCAAACTTCTAAAGGAAAACATCGGAAAAACTGAACAACATTTGATTTCGGATTTAACGCCTCATAAGTATAAGGTTAAGTACTCAGTAATGTGGATTCTCTTCAGGGCGAGAACTGGAAGAGTTCATCCACTGTACTTGTTTTCAGTCGTAGGGTAACTCGGAGCACCTGGAGGACACCTACACAGACACAGGGAGAAAATGCAAACCCCACTCAGAAAGGCCCTGTTCCAAACACAGGGTTTTAATGCTGAGAATTCATGCAGGGTTTCCTCCAGAGGGGGGGATGGGAGGATCAGTCCCCCTTAGCCATGGCCGTATAGGGGGGATATCCCTCCCTCAATTTTTTTAGACATGCATGTATACAATTCTCACATCAAAGTGCTTAACATTATTTTCATTGGAATACATCTGATCTGGCATACTATCTAATCTAAAATCTAAAAAATTACACAAAGCACAAAGTACAAACACCAAAACAGAAACTTCCGTACTGGCAAAATGTATTATTCTTTATTCTGAATCGGAGTCTCCTCAGCTCAAATCAGATTTCTATTTGTACATGGTCCCTCGCTGAATAGCGGTTCACTTGCGGATTTATTTTTAGCATTATTTTAATTGTATATGAACTTGAGATGTTCATCCTGATTGGCTAAGGAAGAACCAGCGTATTGTGATCTGCGTCCTGATTGGCTAAAAGGCAATCTCTGTGCCGTGTTTCCTCTATCACAGCATTCAGCTTGACATATGTTATCGATGTCTGATTGCTAGCAGTAGGACTGTTATGTGCTGCTTGCAAATTTTCTCCTTGACAAAACCATGGACTAAACCCACAACAGATAAGAAAACCTGCCGCTGCATCCACCATTTTGGAATATGTGAGAGAGAGAGAGACCAGAGAAAGACTAAAGAAAGAGAATAGAGAGACTTGAGAGAGTGACTCAAGAGAGAGAGAGAGAGACTAAAGAAAGAAACTAGTGAGGGAGAGACCGGAGAGTAACAAGACTTCACCCATTTTCATGAGTGAGTCCAGTCTTAACCTGAAAACCTGAGGTAACAGGTGGAGTCTGGTCTTTTTTCTGACCTTCTTTTCCGTACCACAATACTCATATGTCACATGTTTTCCAACTTTAAGTCACAAAATGTCCCTTGACCGTCACCAAACCTCTGCACATTCACTGCATGAGTTCTAATTGGATAATAATGTTTTCAAATGGCTTCAGGATTCTGCACAGAAACAAGTCCTGTGTGTGTTCTCTTCTCCTTCTGGCTCCACTGCAAATGTATGACTGTGTTTTCTGTATTTGCAGACAATCAACTTAGAGCACATACTTTAAATAATGCATGATACACACCGAGAGAATACGCGTTCACCTTGGAACTTTGTTTAAGGCAAATGTGTTTGTATAGCACAGTTCATACACGAGGCTTAACGAAACAATCATAAATACATACATACATAATCACAGTACGTTTAAAAGAGTAAACATTAAATCCTTCAGTTGTAGTACAGCTAAACAGAACCGTTTTAACCTGGATTTGAACATTGTTAGAGAAGATTAATGTTGTGAATACTTTTCACTGGGTAACAAAAACATATTTTTTGAAAATAGTCCAGGGTTTTCCAGCTGAATTAGACTCATTTTGATGCTCTGAATCCGAAAATGACCTTGGTTTTGCTCAATCAGGTCAAGATTTTTTGCTTCAGAAATATTTTTTTAAATCGATTTTGCGTAAAAAAACAAATTTCTGCGGATCATCAGCTGAGAAACCCTTGACGTTTTTTCCGTTTTCCTCAAGAAATAAAAGTCAACGTATCCAAAGTAACGTACACAATCCGTAACACTATGGTTGTATCTCAAAAAGTTGACCTGATAGAGCAAAATGCATGTGATATTCGGACTCAGAACACCAAAATGAGTCTAAATCAGTTGAGAAACCCCTGACCATTTTGTGGCTGTCAACTTGTGTAATGAAGGAGACTCGATAGCAAAGCACATTCCAAAGCCAATGTGTCAGAGTGAAAATATCATTGATCATGGTGTTTTTCTTTCTAATGTTGATGAAAAACAAACAATAGCAAACAATTGTGAAACCAAGAGATCCACCGACTGTGAGACATGATGATTGTTAAGACCATTATACAAATAAATGCAACTCGTCACTAACAACAGGACACAATTATACCTTTTCACACACAAAAAACACACTGTTTCTAATTATAGACCAGTGTCTTTGCTGCCACAGTTTTCAAACATCTTAGAGAAAGTATTTGCAATGAGACTGGATAGATTTTTACAAAAAGAAAATATCTTGATTAAAAATAAGTTTGGCTTCAGGTAAAAACACTCAACGGCAATAATGGAACTTCTCTGGAAACTACACTTCTACTACTGCACAAATGGCTCTCTAGTTATTTGGAAATTCAACAGTTTGTAAAAAATAAAAGATATAGAGTTTCATCAAATCCTCTTTTTGCAGAGTGTAAGCTGCTGAAATGTTCTGATATTGTAGATTATAATATTTATCAGCTTCTGTATGAGGCCAATTGCAAAAAATATGAATACACTGCAGCTGTTTGAGGGAGACCAGTGAGCAGCTGTTACTGTCCAACCTCCTGGAGACAAATGCATGGATTAGAATCTCTAAATCTGCTTTCGACTCTTCTTTGAATCCTGGCATTGCTTTTCAGATGGTAAAAAGCTGCAGATGTTAGTGATTAAATGTGGCTGTAAATAAATAAGTCTGACTCCATTAAACCTCCTCGATAATAATGCACAGGTGATACTTGGCGAGCGCCTGAGCTGGTGGTTTTTTCTGCAGCCGTCGGCCCTGTCCTCTGAGTGAGTTATGGACGTGTTCTGTGGAGTGGAGGAGTCTTACTCTCTGCTCCAGTCCATGCATCATCCTCAGGCCACTGCGCCTCCCTGACGGCCATCTTTACACTGTCCCTGTGTCTTCATTCTGCACACAATTTGTACCGCTTTGGCTACACACAAGGGGTCGGCTGAGGGCGGAGACGGCGAGGGTCGGTGAAGTCTGGAGGAGGCTGAGGCAGGACTGTGTCAGGTACCCGAGCTTTACGCGTCACTTGGGATTTGCTGTCTAATTTTAAAATGTGTTATTTTCTTTTTCTTTTCATTATTGTAAGACACAGCACTGTGAGTCAGCTGATCCATAGATGGGAAAGAGGCCAAATGTACAAGTGATAAAACCCAACTGTTTTGAGAGAGGGAAAGAACATAGTTAGAGGGATTTAGTTTGGGGTTTTTGTAGATTTTTGAGTGTTATTACAACAGCCTGCTTCCCATGCACTCTCTGGCCTCTCTCTCTAGTCTCTCCCTCAGGTCTTTCTCTCTAGTCTCTCTCTGGTCTCTCTCTTTGGTCTCTTTCTTTAGTCTCTCCCTGGTCTCTTTCTAGTCTCTCTTTCTGGTCTCTCTATGTCTCATTCTGGTCTGTATCTGGTCTTTCTAGTCTCTCTCTGGTCCCTCTCTAGTCACTCTGGTCTCTCTCTCTGGTGTCTCTCTCTGGTCTCTCTCTTTGGTCTCCTTCTCTAGTCTATCTCTGGTCTCTCTGTAGTCTCTCTTTCTGGTCTCTCTATGATCTCTAGTCTCGTTCTAGTCTGTCTCTGGTCTCTCTCTCTGGTCTCTTTCTCTAGTCGCTCTCTATGGTCTCTCTCTCTGGTCTCTCTCTGTTCTCTTTCCCTGATCAATCTCCCTGGTCTTTCTCTCTGGCTCTTTCTTTAGTATATCTTTCTGGTCTCTCTCTCTGTTCTCTCTCTGGTCTCTCTCTCTGGTCTCTCTCTGGTCTCTTTCCCTGATCTATCCCCCTAGTCTCTCTCTCTGGTCTTTCTATGATCCCTGGTCTCTCTTTCTCTCTCGTTCTCTTGTACAGTATATCTCTCTGGTCTCTCCCTAATACTCTCTCTGGTCTTTCTCTCTGGCTCTTTCTTTAGTATATCTTTCTGGTCTCTCTCTCTGTTCTCTCCCTGGTCCCTCTTTCTGGCCTCTCTCTCTAGTCTCCCTCTGTTTTGTGTGATTATTTGTGATTTAACGTTGTTTCTTTTGTTTTGTAGCGCTGTGCATCGCCTTGTTCCTTCTGTATAAATGCATGTGAGCCTGCAGAGCTGGTGGGAGCTCAGTGACACCTCTCCTCCTCTTCCTCTTCGTCTGTTTAATTAAACCACAACCTCCCGCTGCTCTCACAAACTGCTCTTCTGAAATCACCGGAGTTTGAAGAAAGAGAAGAAGAGAAGGAGAGAGGAATGAGACGTTTGCCAGTGATTCTGGACATAACAATTTCAGACAAAACGTTAAATTGAGCGAGAAACTGCACGAAACATTTTCACGCAATTACGCATGAATGGGCTTCATAAAAATAAAAATACAAAAACGTGTGATTGTCCTTTTGGGGGAAATTGCCTCGAACAAATAGGAAGAGGTTCTGTGCAAAAGCAGACGGAGACGAGTTTGAAGAAATGGCTTTGTGTTTATTTTGGCAAAATTAAATACAACTAAAATGAAGACATCACAAACACAACATGATTTTTGTGTAAAATGAAAGTCTCTCAGGGAAATAAGGGACAAGATCTTCTGTCTCACTGGAACATTCTACTGTTGGTAGTAGTGGTACTACCAGTTTCTATCTATTTCTTTACATCTATTCTAGCAGTAGAAGTAGTATTAGCAGTAGTTATAGTAGTATTAGTAGTATTAGCAGTAGTTATAGTAGTATTAGTAGTATTAGCAGTAGTTATAGTAGTATTAGTAGTAGTAGTAGTAGTAGTATTAGCAGTAGTTATAGTAGTATTAGTAGTAGTAGCAGTAGTTATAGTAGTATTAGTAGTAGTAGTAGTAGTAGCAGTAGTTATAGTAGTAGTAGTAGTAGTAGTAGTAGTAGTAGTATAAGCAGTAGTTATAGTAGTATTAGTAGTAGTAGTAGTATTAGTAGTAGTAGTAGTAATGAAGCTGAATGCGCATGTTCAGACTGAAAGACCGAGTGCCTGCCAGCCTCGAGCCTCAGCCAATCACACAGCTCTGCCAGCCTCGAGCCTCAGCCAATCACACAGCTCTGCCAGCCTCGAGCCTCAGCCAATCACACAGCTCTGCCAGCCTCGAGCCTCAGCCAATCACACAGCTCTGCCAGCCTCGAGCCTCAGCCAATCACACAGCCAGGCCAGCCTCCTGCCAACCCTCTCAGAGCAAAGCGGGCAGTTTAAAAGGCAGCCACTTCCTGACAAACAACGCTTCCTGAGGCTCTTAAACACCCACCACCTCCCCAGCACCCCCTCTGGCTTCTGGCTCCCGCTCTGGCTCCCGCTCTGGCTCCCGCTCTGGCTCCCGCTCTGGCTCCCACTCTGGCTCCCACTCTGGCTCCCACTCCGGCTCCTGCTCCGCCTACGCCCCATTCACACCATACTCTAACCACCACCAGTGATTGACCCCGGGGGATCTGAGATCATCTTCAGCTGCAATCGATCTCATTGCTGCAAGTGTCACTGCCGGGGTCAACGCGCCAAACAAATAAATAATTTTATTGTATTAATTGTGTCTTTGGTCTCTTCAGATTGAATTAGCAGTAGTTATAGTAGTAGTAGTAGTAGTAGTATTAGCAATAGTTATAGTAGTAGTAGTATTAGCAGTAGTTATAGTAGTAGTAGTATTAGCAGTTGTTATAGTAGTAGTAGTAGTAGTATTAGCAGTAGTTATAGTAGTAGTAGTAGAAGTAGTAGTATTAGCAGTAGTTATAGTAGTAGTAGTAGTAGTAGCAGTAGTTATAGTAGTAGTAGTAGTAGCAGTAGTTATAGTAGTAGTAGTAGTAGTAGTAGTAGTAGCAGTAGTTATAGTAGTAGTAGTAGTAGTAGTAGTAGTAGCAGTAGTTATAGTTGTAGTAGTAGTAGTAGTAGTAGTAATATTAACAGTAGTTATAGTAGTAGTAGTAGTAGTAGTAGTTGCAGTAGTTATAGTAGTAGTAGTAGTAGTAGTAGTAGTAGCAGTAGTTATAGTAGTAGTAGTAGTAGTAGTTCTTGTTGTTGTTGAATAATTGGTTATAATGTAATCGTAATATTGGTAGTTTTAGAAGCAGAAGTAGCAGCAGTAACATATTAGCATCAGCATTAGCATTTGCATTAGCAGTAGTAGTATAGTGATGGCAGTCTGGTGTGTGTGAATGGTTGGCGGTGGTGGGAGGGGCCAATGGCCAATACTGGTTGCCTTGCTTCTGTCAGTCTTCCCCAGGGCAGCTGTGGCTACAGTAGTACTCGGACATCACCGTCTTTGGAGTGAATGAACAGTGACATGTGAAAAGATTTTGAGTGTCCTGAAAAAAGCATTATTATTATTATTATCATCATTAATATTAACATCTACTTGTATTAACATTAACAACATTTACATTTCCTATCTAACTACATTTACAACTAAATTACAAAAATACATGGAATATAACTCACTCTGCAGTCGGTGCTGACAGGTTTGACCGCTCAGCAGCCACTTTGTCTGTTCACAGGCAAAACAATTGTAACAGACGCAGCCTTGTTTATGTGTTCAGACCAGCGATCCATGGACGTGTGTAGATGGAGGCTTGGACACACGATCACTAAGGATTCCTAACACAACATGAGGGTTAAGCGTTTCTAGTGGTTTGCTGCGTGAAATTCACTTTTACAACCTAATCAGTTCAAATACATAGAATCACAGTTGTTTAGTGCCAAGATGTAATTCATGATGGATGAGTTTAGTCAATCTGACGTCCTGCTGTGTTGGAGCAATCCAAAATGGCAGCAAGTGGTCCCGCCCACAAGAAAATTGTGAAAAAACGCATCTGCGCATGCGTCAGCCGGCGCAGCTCCATTCATTTGAACGAGAGACTTCAAAAATTCACAGCAAGTAAACTAGAGTGGACCAAAAAAATCCACCCCCCTCAGCATTGACACACATGTGGAACGGAGCTTTGGGCCAAGAGCCAACTTTTGGTCCATCCTGTAAAGACGATTTTGCTATATGTTAGCATTGGCTAATTCCACTTCTGGGTCCACCCCATCGGCCCGGGGCGGTATTGCAAGCATGTCAGCGCACGTCATTTTGACCACTTTTGAGCTGGGACCCGCCCCCACTGGGAAAAACACAGCGCGCAGGTGGTGGGTAGACTTCTCCTGCAGACTCTACTTCTCAGAGAATCCAGAACACTTTGAACATTTCTCCAACAGAATTCCTTCCATACTCAAGAGTTCCTTCGAGCTGTGAATGTAAATACGATTCTATTCTCTGTCACAATAACAAGTCAGTCTATTTCTACATCTGTTGCTGCCGGTGATATTTAAAGCTGCTGTTTTCTAAAGTCTTTTACAGTTTGGAAATTCTCTTTTTTTCCCTGAAGCAAGCGCATAGTAAACATGGGCGATGAAAGCAAAGTAATTAGCTACACTTTGTCGAATTAGTAAACATTAGTAAGCATTAGTAAACATGTGGCAGTGGCAGAGGAGCCTTGGGAGTCACTATACGACTTTAGGAGTCCATATACGACTTTGGGAGTCACTATACAACTTAAGGAGTCACTATACGACTTTAGGAGTCCATATACAACTTAAGGAGTCACTATACGACTTAAGGAGTCACTATACGACTTAAGGAGTCACTATACGACTTTAGGAGTCACTATACGACTTTAGGAGTCCATATACGACTTTGGGAGTCCATATACGACTTTGGGAGTCACTATACGACTTTAGGAGTCCATATACGACTTTAAGAGTCACTATACGACTTAAGGAGTCACTATACGACTTTAGGAGTCCATATACGACTTTAAGAGTCACTATACGACTTTGGGAGTCACTATACGACTTTAGGAGTCACTATACGACTTTAGGAGTCACTATACGACTTTATTTGAAAAGGGACAGTGCACATTAATCAACATTTTACAATGTAAATATGCCCGAGTTAGCAGAAAAGCTAATTTTCACTATACAACTTTAGGAGTCACTATACGACTTTAGGAGTCCATATACGACTTTAAGAGTCACTATACGACTTTAGGAGTCACAATACGACTTAAGGAGTCACTATACGACTTTAGGAGTCACTATACGACTTAAGGAGTCACTATACGACTTAAGGAGTCACTATACGACTTAAGGAGTCACTATACGACTTTAGGAGTCACTATACGACTTTAGGAGTCACTATACGACTTAAGGAGTCACTATATGACTTTAAGAGTCACTATACGACTTAAGGAGTCACTATACGACTTAAGGAGTCACTATACGACTTTAGGAGTCACTATACGACTTTAGGAGTCACTATACGACTTAAGGAGTCACTATACGACTTTAAGAGTCACTATACGACTTAAGGAGTCCATATTTGACTTTAGGAGTCACTATACGACTTTAGGAGTCACTATACGACTTTAAGAGTCACTATACGACTTAAGGAGTCACTATACGACTTAAGGAGTCCATATGTGACTTTAGGAGTCACTATACGACTTAAGGAGTCACTATACGACTTAAGGAGTCCATATGTGACTTTAGGAGTCACTATACGACTTAAGGAGTCACTATACGACTTAAGGAGTCCATATGTGACTTTAGGAGTCACTGCACGACTAGAATCTCTGCTTCTTTGTCTGATAAAAAACAAAACTTAATTAATGATACTAATAATGCATCAGTTTTATAAAACACTCTTATGGACACTCAAAGTCTTTTCACATGTCATTATTCATTCACCCCCCCAAAAATAAAAATAATAAAAATAAAAATATATAAATGAAAACAGATGGTCTCTTATTTTGCTATTGTTTTGCTGGTTACAAAGACATTTTAAACCTATAAACCACTATCCAAGTCCAGTATCATTATTTTTGGTCCAATTCATATAACACCAAACTTTACTTTACGCTTAAACATCCCTTTTCTCTTCTTTCTCAGTCTGCACAGCCCTCGTCATCGCCGCCGCTCCATCTGCTGTGTTTGCATTAGCAAAAAGAGAACCCAACGCCAACGGCGACAGATGACACCGAAGCCACAACCGACGCAATCCAAGCAGAGTCCGAGCGTCTCCTCGGAGTCCGCTCTCTACAGATGGATCCCAGAGATTTTTCAACCACTAAACACATGGACAGAACGGACCAGACGCTGCCAAAACACAACACTCTTTAACTGTAACACTGCAGTGAGAACACAGTGGACATGACTAGAGAAACAATGACCAGAGAGAGACCATAGTGAGAGACCATAGAGACCAGAGAGAGAGAGAGACCAGAGAGAGAGAGACCAGAGATAGAGAGCAGAGAGAGAGAGGAGAGAGAGTGACTAGAAAAATAGAGAGACCAGATAGAGAGCAGAGGGAGACCAGAGAGAGACCAGAGATAGAGAGAGAGACCAGAGAGAGAGATCAGGTAGAGAGCAGAGGGAGACCAGAGAGAGACCAGAGATAGAGAGCAGAGACCAGAGAGAGACCATAGATAGAGACCAGAGAGAGACCGGAGAGTGACCAGAGAGAGAGAGATCAGGTAGAGAGCAGAGGGGGACCAGAGAGACACAGAAAAAGACCAGGATAAATCCAATCATATCTTATTAATCTAGTTGAAAAGAGTACCGCACAAGGGTACAAGACATAGTTCCTTTTTTGTGGTCGATGATGCTGAAGTGAATGATGTACCCCAAGATTTTAAAGTGTTGTGTTTGGATTGTTGAATCATTTCAGTTGCGTGTTTGGCGTTTGGAAAGCCTGTATCTAAAGCCTGTGCATGTGTAACTTGCAGCGGCGGCAGCTACACAGAAAGCCCCGTACTTCAAATTAAAACTCCCAGGGATCTGTCTGACAAACCAGAGAAGACTTATGGCAGCCGCTTTCAAACCTGTCCCAAAGAAATCCAACGATAACAGCTCAGAGACGGAGAGGAGGCCGAGCGAGAGGCCGACGGAGCATTGTGGCGCCTGATGCACAGCTGTTATCCACACGACTGAAGCTGCAGAGACTATGAGAGGTGGAAGTGAGAGAATTTAGACTTTTGAATAAGCCGTCCCAGTCTTATCAATATGATATCAATATGAATGCAAAGAGAGAGTGTGTGCAGCCATTGTCACCTCTATTCCACGTTCTCTGGATAGTTGTGTGGGCAGTCCAATCACAGCGGCTAATCGAGCATGAGTTTATTGTTTAGTTTTGGTTTTGACAGTGCATGTTAATGAACCCATCTCTCTGGATTGAAGTCTCGGTCTGATTTGTGTTGGTTTTAACAGTTGTACTAACAAACACACACTCATTTTATTTTAGGGGAGACCGGAGCACCTGGAGGAAACCTGTGCAGACACAGAAAGGCCCTGTGTCTGGAGGTGGAATCGAATCCGGGGCCGTCTTGTTTAGAAGTGCAAGTAATAATTAGTTGTTGGGAACATAAATATTCCCAAATACTTCTACAGTCTCAGTCCTGGATCTACAGCCTCAGTCCTGGATCTACAGCCTCAGTCCTGGTTCTACAGCCTCAGACCTGGATCGAAAGCCTCAGTCCTGGATCTACAGCCTCAGTCCTGGATCGACAGCCTCAGTCCTGGATCTACAGCCTCGGTCCTGGATCTACAGCCTCAGTCCTAGCTCTACAGCCTCAGTCCTGGAGCTACAGCCTCGGTCCTGGATCTACAGCCTCAGTCCTAGCTCTACAGCCTCAGTCCTGGAGCTACAGCCTCAGTCCTGGATCTACAGCCTCAATCCTTGGTGCAAGGGGTCAACAAACCAGGACTTTTAAAAACCTCTGTGGACATTTGCCAATGGACCAATGACTCATGGGAAACGATTGGCCCATCATTCCTTCATTGCATTTCTTATGTTCGAACAGTTTTACTCTCTTGTTGGTGAATCCAAAACGTTGCGTGGTCCTGCGAGACGACTGCTGTTGAGATTTAGAGCCAAACACAAATACATTGAATTGAATCAACCTTGCTATTACATACATGGCACCTGAATAAAACACAAATCCAGGCAGCAGCAGCATCTGTTTGCCCGTCTGTTCGCTAAGCTTCAGTCTGAGTATAAACCAATTAAAAAGCTTCACACTCAGACGTGGATCTGCCCTGAGCCTGTTATTCCTGTGTGTGAATAATGCAGGGTCCTCATAAAGCAGCGCTGTCCGTCTGCGGAACCCGGACACATGAAGAGCGGCTAATCCATCTGAACTACGCCTGCATCAATAATTCAGCTTTAGATTAAGGCCGACTTTATTGTCCCCCGAGGACAAACTGTGGGCCCCATTCGTCAGCGCTGCTTAGTCGAGCTGTCAGCAGAATAATCCAGGAGACCGGCTCCGAGTCCCGGGTTTAATGACCACAGGAACTTCCACACGAGGGTCTGAGGAGGCAGGTGCAAAATGCTAAAGAGACCTGATCAGCTGGTTTGTGTAAGATGTGGTATGTTCGAACTTATCTGTCCATACATTGGTCAACTTTCTGATATTTTATCCAAAGCCAGACCAGGGACCAGAGTCCAGAGACCTTCTCCAGCTGAACCAGAGACCAAAGACCCTACTCTCCAGCCAGACCAGAGACAAAAGACAAGACACCAGAGACCTTCTCCAGCCGGACCAAGACCAGAGACCGTCTCCAGCTGGACCAAGACCAGAGACCATACTCTCCAGCTAAACAGAGACCAAAGACCATACTCTCCAGCCAGACCTGAGACAAAAGACAAGACACCAAAAACCTTCTCCAGCCAGCCCAGAGACCAGAGACCTTCTCCAGCTGGACCAGAGACCAGAGAAGCATGGATTTGAATTAGACTACACATTCACAATTCTACCAATTAAATACAAATTAAAAGTGTATCGTGAATACGCCATGCAGAACACTTAACAATTGATCAAATACTAAACTAGTTATGGATTATTGAAGAAGCGTGGCTTGCTTGTGATGATCAATCCAGCTCTAACTACGGTATAGTTTTAGGACTTTTTAACAATTCTGCTTTTAATTGTTGAACCTGGTGCATGTATTTTTGTGCCGAGACTCAGAGAAAGACTGTGTGAAAGAGTTTAATGACCCGTGAGGAGCCTTCAGCACAAAGCAAGAATCCACATTGTTAAAGTAGTGTGTGCAGCTCGCTGTTCTTATCCACACACAAAAATGATATTGTACTTACAGAAGCAGCTGCGAGAGTCACTTTAAGAGCCTCTGGGATGAGAGCAATTAAATCTAGTTCAAAACAGTTCTGTCACTTGTTTTCACATCCTATAACAATGGCTCTGATATGTTTTTTGGCAAATTTTTGTTAAGTGCTCAGAGAAGACTACTGTTGGGATTAACCCCAGCACTAAAAGAAATGACCTAAATTGAATGCACCCGTGGCCTCTGTCACATTTTTAGATCTGCTTTTTTCGACAGACAAGTAACAAAGAGAGGACCAACCTCACTCAGCCAATCAGCTCTCAGCCCAAAGAGTCAGACAGTGACTCACAGGGCTCTTTCTGATCGACATTTCACTTTTACAAGACTCTTTCTGTTCCGACAAAAAGAGACAAAAAATCGATTTGCTTTAGCCTCCTGCCTTTTAACTCAATAGTTTGGAAAACAACCAGAGTCAAGTTCAATGTTAAAAGTCCCATATGTCTTCTTTATGTGTACAGCTTTTACTGTATGTATATATCTAAGTATTAGAGTTTCCCGAGAGAGAGATCAGAGGGATTGACCAGAGAGAGAAAGACCGGAGAGAGACCAGAGAGAGATAGAGATGGAGAGACCAGAGAGAAAAAACCAGAGATTGTAGACTGCATAAATAATTAATTTTTAAAGCATTTTCTTATCGTTGAAATGAGAGAAAAAAAATCTGTTGAAATAGTTGCATGAATTCCCAGGGATAACAAAATGCAGTACTCGCATCGGCATTCAGCATCTGCAAGTATCCAAATGAAGTTACTCTTATAGGTTTGAGGTTGATAAAGTGGTGTCGTCCATTCCTGAAAAGAACCTTCTGTACCCTATAGAAGCTGTGGAGAAACCTCTGCGGACTCCCGGTATTTGTACGTCTCCTTTACAGGGAACAGGAAAATCTTCATTATTTATGTTTCTCAGTCCGTGGAGCGCATTCCAAACACGGCAGAAGAAGCAGCAACGGTGGAGCCATGACCGGAATTTGATCAGGTTTAGATCCATCAAAGGAATCCTCAATATTTCAAAGCACGCTGAAGAGTCTAAAGTACAGGGTCAAAGAGGCCGACAAGACCTTCTGCATAATCCTCTCCCTTCAACATGGACTGAATTTCAAGAACGTGCGTTGTATTTCTGTTATTTGAACGATTCTTTAAAGTCCAGCCCCTCTTAAGTATTGGTCATTGCCAGTGAGAGTGGTATGTGAAAAGAGAGAGAGAAACCACAGGGAATTGCTTTAAAATGGACAACTAAGTGAAGCAACAAACACATTTTCAAAGATATTATTTTTACAATGAAACATCCATAAAGGAAAGTGCAGTGGATTCAAAAACTGACATTTTTGTAAGGCTTTCTTTTGTAAAACATGAATATAAAGAATACGTCTAAACACTCTTCTACACGGATGCACTTTGGATCACCCCCTGGCCCTGAACCCTGCAGCTGCTCAGTATTAACCCTGTGTTGACCTGGACCAGAGAGAGAGAGAGAGAGAGAGAGAGAGAGAGAGAGAGACAGTCCAGAAAGAAAGAGACCAGAAAGAGCAGAGAGAGAGGCCAGAGAGAAAGAGCAGAAAGAGACACCAAAGAGAGACCAGAGAGAGAGAGAGAGAAGTGAGAGAGCCAGATAGAGACCAGAGAGAAAGAGCAGAGAGAGAGACCAGAGAGAGACCAGAGAGAGACCAGAGAGAGAGGCCAGAGAGAGAGACACCAGAAAGACACCAGAGAGACACCAGAGAGACACCAGAGAGAGACCAGAGAGAGACCAGAGAGAGAGGCCAGAGAGAGAGACACCAGAGAGAGACCAGAGAGAGACCAGAGAGAGAGACACCAGAAAGACACCAGAGAGACACCAGAGAGAGACCAGAGAGAGAAACCAGAGAGAAAGAGCAGAGAGAGACACCAGATAGAGACCAGAGAGAAAGAGCAGAGAGAAGACCAGAGAGAGACCAGAGAGAGAGAAAGAGACAAGCGAGTGAGCCAGATAGAAAGAGCAGAGAGAGATACCAGAGAGACACCAGAGAGAGACGAGACAGACACCAGAGAGAGACCAGAGAGAGAGACCAGAGAGAGACCAGAGAGAGAACAGAGAGACAGAAAGTGAAAGACCTGAAAGACATACCAAAGAGAGAGAGAGAGAGATCAGAAAAAGGCCAGAAAAGGAGACCAGAAAGAGAGACCAGAGAGAGAGAGATGACCTCTTCTGCTGATAACGATGGACCTGTGCAGAGGCATTTGCAGACGTCAGAGAAGCAGGATGCCGCAGAGAAAGAGCCGCTCCAAACACATGCATCATACATGAGGCTGCGTAAATCTCCATACCCCACCCCCGTTATTGGCCCGTGAAGATTACAGCTGCTCAGAGATTAAAAAGCAGGTTTCAGGGTTTCTCTTTAGCAGACAAATGTAGGTGTGACTTCTATCATCTGCACAGTGGATCGATTCTGTTCAGTGTCGCAATATTTACGCAATTAAATTCAAAAAGCACTGTGTTTGGAAGAATAATGACATGTGAAGCGTTTTTGAGCGTCCAAAAAGCGCTTTATTAAACCAATGAATCATCTTTATGAACCTTTTTAGATTAGATATCTACTTTTATAAAACAGAAAATTCTTCTTTAGCAGTAACACAATAGTAATTTATATAAAAACAACACACACAAGGAGAACGCACACATATAATTAAACCGTACATTATCCCTGCATCAAGGACAAGATTTTACAGTCAAAACACATCAAAATGGAATTATTCAGGATCAGTTGTGACATGTTTTAATTCTTTTGTGGAGCTACTGAAAGGGGGTGGAGAGCTACTGATAGCTCCTGAGTCACAGGTTAGAGACCCCCTGCTCTAGTCTGTTCTAGGTGAAAAATGTAAGTGATTTACTGCTTCAGTCTCGGATTCAGTCTCTGCCTCAGTCTCTGCTTCAGTCTCTGCCTCAGTCTCTGCTTCTGTCTCTGCCTCAGTCTCTGCTTCAGTCTATGCCTCAGTCTCTGCTTCAGTCTCTGCTTCTGTCTCTGCTTCAGTCTCTGCTTCAGTCTCTGCCTCAGTCTCTGCCTCAGTCTCTGCTTCAGTCTCTGCCTCAGTCTCTGCTTCAGTCTCTGCTTCAGTCTCTGCCTCAGTCTCTGCTTCAGTCTCTGCCTCAGTCTCTGCTTCAGTCTCTGCCTCAGTCTCTGCTTCAGTCTCTGCTTCAGTCTCTGATTCAGTCTCTGCTTCAGTCTCTGCTTCAGTCTCTGCCTCAGTCTCTGCCTCAGTCTCTGCCTCAGTCTCTGCTTCAGTCTCTGCTTCAGTCTCTGCTTCAATCTCTGCCTCAGTCTCTGCCTCAGTCTCTGCCTCAGTCTGTGCCTCAGTCTCTGCCTCAGTCTCTGCTTCAGTCTCTGCTTCAGTCTCTGCTTCAGTCTCTGCCTCAGTCTCTGCTTCAGTTTCTGCTTCCGTCTCTGCTTCAGTCTCTGCTTCAGTCTCTCCCTCAGTCTATGCTTCAGTCTCTGCTTCAGTCTCTGCTTCAGTCTCTGCCTCAGGCTCTGCTTCAGTCTCTCCCTCAGTCTATGCTTCAGTCTCTGCTTCAGTCTCTGCTTCTGTCTCTGCCTCAGTCTCTGCTTCAGTCTCTGCTTCAGTCTCTGCCTCAGTCTCTGCTTCACTCTCTGCTTCACTCTCTGCTTCAGTCTCTGCTTCTGTCTCTGCTTCAGTCTCTGCTTCAGTCTCTGCTTCAGTCTCTGCTTCACTCTCTGCTTCCCTCTCTGCTTCAGTCTCTGCTTCAGTCTCTGCTTCAGTCTCTGCCTCAGTCTCTGCTTCAGTCTCTCCATCAGTCTCTGCTTCAGTCTCTGCTTCAGTCTCTACCTCAGTCTCTGCTTCAGTCTCTGCTTCAGTCTCTGCCTCAGTCTCTGCTGCTTCAGTTTCTGCTTCAGTCTCTGCTTCAGTCTCTACCTCAATCTCTGCTTCAGTCTCTGCCTCAGTCTCTGCCTCAGTCTCTGCTTCAGCCTCTGCTTCAGTCTCTGCTTCAGTCTCTGCTTCAGTCTCTGCTTCAGTCTCTGCTTCAGTCTCTGCTTCAGTGCTGGTTCAGTCCTGGTTCAGTCCTCCTGATCCATCTATATTTTTCTTCTTCAGCCAGAATAAATAAGTCTACAGGGTTCTGCTGGTCTCCATGATGTACTGGGAGCTCGTTCATGTGTCCTGAATGTTCAAGGGTAAGGTTTTTGCACCACCTCCTCAGTGTTTTCTACCGTTCCAGTGCAACCCATAATAAACGTCACAGAGGACAAGAGTCTGATTTTCCTCCATTTTTGCAACCACTATGAATAATATGAAGGACATGAATCACAATATATCACTGAATCGAATCACAAAACTTGCTGCATCGCCATATGTTAAGAATCGCAATAATATTGAATCGTGGCCCAAATATCACAATACTACTACTATGAAAGTGTTGCCCGTCTCCAGCCCTCGTGCACAGTCTGCATCTGTTCAAAGAGATGAGTGGATAGATTTGAGCATTTTCCCGAAGTGAAGATGCATCTGACATCAAACATATGGAGATCCAATCTTTTCAAACACAGAGAAAGAGCTGTGTGTATTTGTCAAATCTGAGGAATGCTTGAGTCACGGCGACGGAAACACAAGCTGGATTCATTATGGGATGTTTGTATTTAAGGTGTAACTGTTTAGTCTGCTCTTAATGATGTTAGAGAAAACAAAGAGAGAATATACTACAGCAGTGTCTCCCAAAGTGGGGTCCGCGGCCCCCTGGTGGGCCGCGAGGGTACTGCAGGGGGGCCGCGGGAGGTCATAAAAAAAAAAATATATATATATAATTATTTAATGTTAAATGTATAATGTTTTGTTTGTAATATTAAAATATTTGTGTTCATTATTTGACTTGAATAAGCCACTGTAATCATTTTTGTATTACAATGTTTGTAGCAGAGGCTATTTCCCCAAAATAAAATAACCAGAAGAGCCTATTCTTAATGTTGTCTTCTTGGTTATTATTTTGGGGGGCCACGCAGACCCGTCAGATTTTTAAGGGGGCCTCGGTGTTACTGAGTTTGGGAATGGCTGTACTACAGCATATAGAATTTACACACAAGACTGCTTCAGTCTCTAGTCTCTGCTTCAGTTTCTGCTTCAGTCTCTGCTTAAGTTTCTGTTTCAGTCTCTAACTCAGGCCTGGTTCAGTCCTAAATCAGGCCTGGTTCAGTCTCTGCTTCAGTCTCTGCTTCGGTTTCTACCTTAGTTTCTGTTTCAGTCTACTTCAGTCTCTGCTTCAGTCTCTGCTTCAGTCTCTGCTTCAGTCTCTGCCTCAGTCTCTGCTTCAGTCTCTGCTTCAGTTTCTACCTTAGTCTCTGCTTCAGTCTCTGCCTCAGTCTCTGCTTCAGTCTCTGCTTCAGTCTCTGCTTCAGTCTCTGCTTCAGTCTCTGCTTCAGTCTCTGCTTCAGTCTCTGCTTCAGTCTCTGCTTCAGTCTCTGCTTCAGTCTCTGCTTCAGTCTCTGTTTCGGTCTCTGCTTTAGTCTCTGCTTGAGTCTCCACCTGAGTTTCTGCTTCAGTCCCTGCTTCAGTCTCTGTTTCGGTCTCTGCTTTAGTCTCTGCTTGAGTCTCTGTTTCGGTCTCTGCTTTGGTCTCTGTTTGAGTCTCTACCTGAGTCTCTGCTTCAGTCTCTGCTTCAGTCTCTGTTTCGGTCTCTGTTTCGGTCTCTGCTTTAGTCTCTGCTTGAGTCTCTACCTGAGTCTCTGCTTCAGTCGCTGCTTCAGTCTCTGCCTCAGTCTCTGCTTCAGTCCTGGTTCAGTCTCTGCTTCAGTCTCTGCTTCAGTCTCTGCTTCAGTCCTGGTTCAGTCCTGGATCAGTCTCTGTTTCAGTTTCTGCTTCAGTCTCTGCTTCAGTCTCTGCCTCAGTCTCTGCCTCAGTCTCTGCCTCAGTCTCTGCCTCAGTCTCTGCTTCAGCCTCTACCTCAGTCTCTGCTTCAGTCTCTGCCTCAGTCTCTGCTTCAGTCTCTGCCTCAGTCTCTGCCTCAGTCTCTGCCTCAGTCTCTGCTTGAGGCTCTGCTTCAGTCTCTGCTTCAGTCCTGGATCAGTCTCTGTTTCAGTCTCTGCTTCAGTCCTGTTTCAGTCCTGATTATCCTCCTGATCCATCTATATCTTTCTTCTTCAGCCTCTTTCCAGAATACATAAGTACTGTATACAGGGTTCTGCTGGTCCCCATGGCAATGGTAATGTTAATGTAAATGAGAACTAGCCTCTGTGCTCTTTACATAAGAACTCCGCTCTCCCTCCTCCCTCAGTCCGATCCATCAGAGTCCAGGCCCAAGGGCACAAAAGCAGCAGTTTCTATAGAACATGTTTATGGTAATGGTAGACTGTGTATGAGGAGAGGTAAGACCGAGTGTGACATCACCGTAGTGTTAGCATGAATGCAGAAGAGGCCAAAGTGAACAGCCACCGACTAGTTGAATTCTACACGGCATTTACAAGAGATATGCAGAACAGGGACTAGAGAGAGAAACCAGACAGAGACAAATGAGAGAGGGAGCAAAGAGAGAGACTAGAGAGACCAGAAAGAGAAATCAGTGAGCGAGGCCAGAGAGCGAGACCAGAGAAAGACACAAGAGAGAGAGACTAGAGAGAGACTAGAGAGAGACCAGAGAGAGAGAGCGAGAGATCAGAGAAAGAGACCAGAGTGAGAGACCGGAAAAAGAGACTTAAAGCAGTGGTGTCCAAACCGGTCCAGAAAGGGCCGCTGTGGCTGCAGGTTTTCTATCAGACCCAACAGGAGCAGAGCAGACTCCACCAGTTCAGTCATAATGGGTGGAGTCTGCTCGGCTCCTGCTGGGTCTGATAGAAAACCTGCCGCCACAGCAGCCCTTTCTGAACCGGTTTGGACACCTCTGGACTAGAGAAAGAGATACTAGAATGTGGTCTTTTTGGTTTCTTTGGGGAGAGACCAAAGCAAGAAAGGCTAGAGAGAGATCAGAGACCGACCAGAGCAAGACACCAGAGTGAGAGAGATTAGAGAGAGACCAGAGAGTGACTTGAGAGGGACCAGCGAAAGAGTCCAGAGAGAACTTGACTGAAAAGAGTTGTTGGTGTTTCCGTTAGACTGAGCTGAACTCTGCACCTGTCGATCCGGAGCCTCAAACACAGGAAAGTGGCCAATTTCTGTTTGCTCAAAAAGGCCAACATTCAACCCATCACACAGAGCTTCCGATGTTCTGACAGCAGCAAGTGAACAGAAAATCTGTCCTCAATAGTGTTTTGAACTCGTCTCACAGGAAATCAGAGCAAAAAACACAAACATTGAGTTGATGTTGGACCAGGTCTCCCGGGTAGAGAGACCTTAAAGGACGTATGCAACATGGACTCCTAGTGGTCTGAAACACACATTACAATCATACTTTGAGAGACCAGAGAGAGAATAGAGAGAGAGAGAGACCAGAGAGAGGGACTAGAGAGAGAGACCAGATAGAGAGATAAAAGCGAGACCAGAGAGAAAGATCAGAGAGTGGAACTAGAAAGTGACTAGAGAGAGACCAGAGAGAGGGACCAGAGAGACCAGATAGAGAGACCAGAGAGAGAGACTATAGAGAGAGAGACTAGAGAGTGAGACTAGAAAGAGACTAGAGAGGGACCAGAGAGAGACCAGAGAGAGGGACTAGAGAGAGAGACCAGAAAGAGACTAGAAAGGAACTAGAGAGAGGGACTAGAGAGAGAGAGACCAGGAAGAGGGACTAGAGAGAGAGACCAGATAGAGACACCAGAGAGAGAGACTAGAGAGCGAGATCAGAGAGAAAGACTAGAGAGTGAGACTAGAAAGAAACTAGAGAGGAACCAGAGAGAGGGACTAGAGAGAGAGAGACCAGAAAGACCAGATAGAGATACCAGAGAGAGAGACTAGAGAGTGAGACTAGAAAGAGACTAGAGAGGGACCAGAGTTGGACCAGAGAAAGAGCCCAGACAGACACTAGAGAGAGACTGGAGCAAGACCAGAGTGAGAGACTCTAAAGAACACTAAAGAGCAAATGTTGAAAAATATACTTTTCCAAAATAACTAGCCTATTATAACCATTTGAGCAGGCTAACCCTCAATATTACACCCAAAACCAAACAAAGCCTTGAGAACATGGGACTAGATAGAGGGTCTTTGTTATGGTTTCAGAAAATACTCCAGCAGCTGTCAGAACAAAACAGCCACGGATCAAACTTCTGAATCTGAGTCTGAGCTGGGCCCATACAGCGCCTCATTAGAGCTGTGTGATCGTCCTGGACCACACCAGCTAGCATCACATCTGCCTCAGCACCGACGGACCATCTGTGCACCACCGCTCACCAGCAACACACCAGCAACACACTGCACTGGTCCAGGAACACAATGGAATCAACAGGAGCTGGTTGGCTGACATGAGTAATAGTGTGAGGAAGAATAAGCAGATGTGACAAAGCCAAGAAAGCAATTACAAAATATGATGATGAGGAGGAAAAGCTGTGATTCAAGAGGTTTTTTCTGAGTGTGTTTTTTGATGATTGAGTCTTTGCCAAAAAAAACAGGTCCCCAAGAGAGTGACCAGAGGGACAGAGAGGGATCAGAGAGAGACCAAAGAGACAGAGAGGGATCAGAGAGAGACCAAAGACAGAGAGGGATCAGAGAGAGACCAAAGAGACAGAGAGGGATCAGAGAGAGACTAGAGAGATATAGAGAGAGACCAGGAAGAGACAGAGAGAGAGAGAGAGAGAGAGACGGACCAGAGAAAGAATAGAAATATAGACTAGAGAGAGACCAGAGACAGAACAGAGAGACAACAGAGATAGACCAGAGAGAGAACAGAAAGAAGGACTAGAAAGAGACCATAGAGAGAACAGAGAGAGACCAGAGACAGAGAAAGTAAAACAATATAGTTGAAAGAAATTTACCTCTCTCTCCCCGTGATCGCCTCTTCTCTCTCCTTGTGATCGCCTCCGCTCTCTCTCCCCGTGATCGCCTCTTCTCTCTCCCTGTGATCGCCTCCTCTCTCTCCCTGTGATCGCCTCCTCTCTCTCCCTGTGATCGCCTCCTCTCTCTCCCTGTGATCGCCTCCGCTCTCTCTCCTTGTGATCGCCTCCTCTCTCTCCATGTGATCACCTCCTCTCTCTCCCTGTGATCGCCTCCTCTCTCTCCATGTGATCACCTCCTCTCTCTCCCTGTGATCGCCTCCTCTCTCTCCCTGTGATCGCCTCCGCTCTCTCTCCTTGTGATCGCCTCCTCTCTCTCCATGTGATCACCTCCTCTCTCTCCCTGTGATCGCCTCCTCTCTCTCCATGTGATCACCTCCTCTCTCTCCTTGTGATCGCCTCCTCTCTCTCCCTGTGATCACCTCCTCTCTCTCCCTGTGATCGCCTCCTCTCTCTCCCTGTGATCGCCTCCTCTCTCTCCTTGTGATCGTCTCCTCTCTCCCCCTGCGATCGCCTCCTCTCTCTCCTCGTGACGTTCCTCTGTGTGTAAATATTGACCTGTACACCTGCCCACGCCGCTGGCTCGTCAGCTTCATGTCTGCTGCTGTTTACGCACGGATCATCTAGAATCCAGCATCGCAGGAAGTGAGCAACACACTTCAACAGATCCCTCCTAAATCCCACAAACGCTGAACAAACCGAAAGACGGACACATGTCGAGGTGCCGTGTAGGAGTAGGGGGAAGAAGGACATCACTTCAGAGAGAGAGAGAGAGAGAGCAAAGGGTAACCAGAGCAAATGAACAGAGAGAGACACAAGAGAGAGAGGACAAAGACAGGGACTAGAGCGACCACAGAGAGAGAAACAAGAGAGAGATTAGAGAGACAAGGGAGAAAGACAAGAGAAAGAGGCCAGAAGGAGACCATACCAAAGGAACAGAGAGAGAGAGAGAGAGAGAGAGAGAGAGACCAGAGAGAAAGGCCAGACACAGGGACCAGAGAGACCTGAGAGAGAGAGACAAGAGAGATAAACCAGAGAGAAAAGCCAGAGACAGACACAAGAGAGACCAGCGAGAGAGAGAGAGAGAGAGAAGAGAGAGAAACCAGAGAGAGAAGCCAGAGACAGAGGCTAGAGAGACCAGAGAGAGAGAGAGAGAGAGACAGGAGAGAGAAACCAGAACAAAGGGACAGAGAGAGAGAGACCAGCGAGAGAGACTATAGAGAGACAAGCAAGCGACCAGAGACAGAGACTAGAGAGACCAGAGATAGAGAGAGAAAAGAGAGAGAAACCAGAGAGAGAAGGCAGAGACAGAGACTAGAGAGACCAGAAAGAGAGAGAGAGAGAGACAAGAGAGAGAAACCAGAGAGAGACCAAGAACAAATAAACAAAGAGAGAGACCAGAACAAAGAGACAGAGAGAGAGAGACCAGAGAGAGACAACAGAGGGACAAGCGAGCGACCAGAGAGAGAGACTCGAGAAACCAGCGAGAGTATCAGATTAGGAGAAAGGAGGACACACAGAGGCAAGAGTTTCAGATTCTGCTCATTCATTCTGGGATTGTAAAGGACATATGTAGCACTTTAGGGCGCTACAGTTATACATAAGTTCAATTGAAATGTATATAGATATGCCATAATACATCTATAGTGGATTATGCGTACACCAATTCCAATCTCCTAACGTCCGCTGGGTTTTGCTTGTTTGCACCGCTTTCAAACACATTTATCACTGCAGCTGTTGCTTTTAGCATCTGTAGAGCTGATGTGTAGTAAGGGAACAGCGGGGGAGTCGTCAGACCGTGACGAGCCAATCCCAGGCTGCGGTCTCCCCCCAGGGCTAAGGCTAACATCACACCGCAGAACGGATTATCGCTTAGCCAGCAGTCGAGTCAGCGATTTTGTCCTGTGTACAAACAACAGGGGAGGCACTAAGTGAGGCTTTAGAGTATTGACAGAGCAAGACCAGAGAGAGACAAGAGAGAGACCAGAGAGAGACCAGAGAGAGACCAGAGAGAGACCAGAGAGAGACAAGAGAGAGACCAGAGAGAGAGAGACCAGAGATAGACCTGAGGGACCAGAGAGAGACCAGAGTGAGACCAGAGAGAGACCTGATTGAGACCAGAGAGAGACCAGAGAGAGACCAGAGAGACACCTGTGAGAGCCCAGCGAGAGACCAGATAGAGACCAGAGAGAGACCTGTGAGAGCCCAGAAAGAGACCAGAGAGAGACCAGGGAGAGATACAAGAGATAGACTAAGGAGTGACCAGAAAGAGACAAGACATAAAAACAAAAGAAAGACAGATTGTCTATTGAATTTAGGTCTGGACTCCAGCTAAATTGTTGTCTCATGGGAAGAAGTGATTCAAACCAAACCAAAAGCAGAGAGGACACAGATTGACTTTGTCTTCTGTTTGAGCCAGTGTGTTAATCGATTGCAGTAACGATGACAGCCGGTATTCACTTCCATAAAGAAGGCTTACCTGTACCTCTGACCAGGGGCCTCTACAGGGGCCTCCACAGCAACCAGAGATCAGAGAACCTCTTTGTTGGCAGAAGATAACGGTAGGTTTCAAGTAAGATCACAAATCCCAATGACTTGATCAAGTGTACTTGTGACTACAGACCACATTTGTAACTGGAGAGAGGCCAGAGAGAGACCAGAGAGAGACAAGAGAGACCAGAAAGAGAGACCAGAGAGAGACCAGAGATTGGTCAGAGAGAGACCAGAGAGAGACCAGAGAGAGAGAGACCAGAGAGGCCAAAGAGGGACCAATGAGACCAGAAAGAGGTCTGACAGAGACCAGAGATGGAGGAGAGACCAGAAGGAGATCAGAGAGAGACCAGAGAGAGACATGAGATCAGAGAGATAGCAAAGAGAGACCAGAGAGAGACCAGAGAGAGACCAAAGAGAGACCAGAGAGAGACATGAGTAGGGCACGTAAAAAACATAACAAAAAACAACAGAAAGCAACATTCAAGCCTTTTGGGGGCGAAGTCTCGAGTGTGAAAATCGAAAACGCTTCTCTTCTCCTCTCAAAAGTAAAGATTTCTCGTCTCTCTTCCTGCCTTAGCAATTTGCTCACTGCTCATTGAACAACAACAGTGTATCACAGACAGGGGGCCGGGAGAATGTATTAAAGGGGATATTAATGTGATTTGTTGGTCCAGAAAATAGGTTTATGTTGAATCAGCAGATAAAGGAGTTTAGAGAGGATAGTTGAGGTTGTGTTGTAAAAATGGCCAGAGGGAATTTAATTTAATTGATTTAGATAAGGAAAAACACAATAAGCGTTAGTCTCGCTAGTTCCCATCTGTCGTCCCAGGACAGAGGCTGGTGACATTTATTCACATTTATGCACAGTGGACCAGAGAGAACAGAGAGGGACCAGAGAAGGACCATAGAGAGACCAGAGAGGGACCAGAGAGAGACCAGAAAAGGACCAGAGAGAGACCAGAGAGAGACCAGAGAGGGATCAGAGAGGGACCAGAGAGAGACCAGAGAGAGACCAGAGAGAGACCAGAGAGAGACCAGAGAGAGACCAGAGAAGGACCAGAGAGGGACAAGAGAGAGACCAGAGAGGGACCAGAAAGAGACCAGAGAGGGACCAGAGAGAAACCAGAAAGAGACCAGAGAGAAACCAGAAAGAGACCAGAGAAGGACCAGAGAGAGA
This sequence comes from Knipowitschia caucasica, assembly GCA_964034765.1. Classification (NCBI taxonomy): domain Eukaryota; kingdom Metazoa; phylum Chordata; class Actinopteri; order Gobiiformes; family Gobiidae; genus Knipowitschia; species Knipowitschia caucasica. The sequence goes on along the minus strand of OZ035838.1, from coordinate 8,052,185 downwards.
CCAGAGAGAGACCAGAGAGAGACCAGAGAAGGACCAGAGAGACACCAGAGATAGACCGGAGAGAGACCAGAGAGATACCAGAGAGAGACCAGAGAGGGACCAGAGAGGGACCAGAGAGAAACCAGAAAGAGACCAGAGAAGGATCAGTGAGAGACCAGAGAGAGACCAGAGAGAGATCAGAGAAGGACCAGAGAGACACCAGAGATAGACCGGAGAAAGACTGGAGAGAAATTGGAAAGAGACCAGAGAGAGACCAGAGAGAGACTGGAGAGGGACCATAGAGACACACCAGAGATGGACCAGAGAGACTGGCGAAAGACTGGAGAGAAATTGGATAGAGACCAGAAAGAGACCAGAGAGAGTCTTTACACAAAAACTCTTACTAAATCAGCAATTCAATTCAATGTAAGAGTTCAGCCTCATTTTAGTATACAGTCAAAACCACACACACGCAAGCGAAAGCGCACGCGCACACACACACAAACACACACACACACGAAAGCGCACGCACACACACACACACACAGCTGATCTCTGTGTGGTTTATTAAACTAGGGAAGAACAGAGAGAGACTCAACAAAGGAAGAGAGACCTCACACTCTCACCACGGTTGTTCTGTCTCTTAGTTGAACATGCTTAGTTCATGTGCTACAGTCAGAGGGAGGGGAAGTGAAGAAGGGAACAGAGGTGTTACTTTGAAAAGGCAGAGATAAGGGAAGCCGAGGGAAGGAGGATTATGTTCAACAGGCTCCCAGTATTTATTACAGACCTGTCATGGAGAAATCAAAGGGCAGTGAGCCAGAAGCCAGTCCCAGTCTGGGGAGAGACTAGTACTCCAAGGTGCTGTGTGCAGAAAGTATATCCGTTGCATCAATTAATATCAAATAGACCTGAAAATAATGATTTTTCCAGCAGTGGCAGGTCAAATGCAGAGGACAAACTGCAGCAGATCAGAGAATCTGACAGTTCCAACCAAGAAAACGCAATAATAACAAACACATAGGTCCACGGAGAGCGGGATGACCACTGTCCAGAAATGTCAGATCAAGGACCGGGGCTGTAGATCCTGGACTGGTAAGTAAGTAAGTATTGTTTATTTATATAGTGCATTTTACAGACCAAGGTCACCCAAAGCGCTTTATAATGTTCAGAAATCAGACATTTTTTCAATTTCTTCCACATCTGGTGATGACGGAAGCAAGACGTGGAACACACTGGCGCACCAACACCATCCTTTCATTCATTACATTCATACCTATTGTTCATGTTTGTTCAGACACGGGGGAGAACATGCAAACACCACTCAGAAAGGTCCCGTTCTGACTGGGATTCGAACCCATAACCTTCTTGCTGAGAAGAGAGAGCACAATCCACAGGCTGTAGATCCAGGACTGAGGCTGTAGATCCAGGACTGAGGCTGTAGATCCAGGACTGAGGCTGTAGATCCAGGATTGAGGCTGTAGATCCAGGACTGAGGCTGTAGATCCAGGACTGAGGCTGTAGACCCAGGACTGAGGCTGTAGATCCACGATTGAGGCTGTAGAGACCAGATCTAGGGAAATTGCACTTTTTGAGCTTAACACAATCATAACAAAGTCAGCCACACAAATGCTCCCATCAACTGTTAGTAAATCAATTAAACTCTTGACCACGAGTGAGAGAAATATAGATTCTGTGTCAAGGTCAAGAATCATCTTCGAAGTCCAGGAACGGGGAGCTCAGATCGCGCTGAGGGTGTCTTTCTCTGAGCTAAAGCTAGCTATTTCCAACAACAAACATCCCATTTCAGTATACACCAGCAACATGATTGCTTCTGGCCGCGTCTCTGTTTTTCGACTCTTACGAAAACACAACAGTGGCTAAAACGCTTGTCGGCAAAGCTCGGGAGACAGAAGGAAAGCTTAATAGACAAAACAACATTTAGATGGAGCAAACGCGAGACCAAACGACTGCGTCTGGAGGGCCTCGAACACACTTAAAAATATGTCCTGTTGTCTCCTGTGGTGTCGCTGTTATGGACCACATTTTACTGCAATAGCAACATTCACACTGAGCAAAAACACAGATTTCTCGCATCAAAAAGGCATGCAATCTGGCTTACAATGTCGCCTTTATACCGAGGGGTGTTCGGTGAGAAAAACTGTGATCTAGATAATAATGAAATGAAACTGTAAGGCATGTTGATCACTGATTCCTGGATCTACAGCCTCAGTCCTGGATCTAGACCCTCAGTAATGGATCTACAGTCTCAGTCCTGGATCTGCAGCCTAAGTCCTGGATCTACAGTCTCAGTCCTGGATCTACAGTCTCAGTCCTGGATCTACAGTCTCAGTCCTGGATCTACAGTCTCAGTCTTGGATCTATCGAGGCTGCAGATCCAGGAGCTCAATGCTGAGTGGTTCTTCTCTGATGCAGGAAGCTTTAAGGTCACTGATGATCCGGGACATTTATTCACATTTCTGGACTGTGGTCATCAGTTATTATTGCATTTCCTGCGTTCGAACTGTTTGATTCTTTGATCTGTTGAATGATGAATCAAAGTCCTCAGTGACGTCTTCTCAAATAAAGTTGATTAATTAGAATTGCTTACACTTGGACTGATCCTGGTCATCCTGGTTTTTACTCCACAGAAGCTTTTGATAGCCTTTAAACTAACTGTTCTTTTTTTACTTTTAGATGTTCCATTTCACAGTGTCAATTTTTTTCTACACTTTTCAAAATTAGTTTTTTCCTGCACTTTTTTTAAAACTAGTTTTATTCATGTACTGGTCTTGGGACTACACTTGGGACTTTTGGAAATGTATCACAATGTACATTTCTCCAGTGTGAGATAAATAAAGTCTTAAATTGTTTTACAGCAAACAAAATGAATCTGAATCCAATGTGGTGTTTTGATCAGATTTAGTGTTAGTGTTTGCTGTATTTCAAGTTAAGTTGACCATTTTTAGCGCTTATTAAAAGGTAATAACTGTACAAACTGACCACATCTCTCTGGGATTTTTTCAGGTTTCAATTGTTTAAGCAGGAATGGTAAAAGATGTCCCGTCGAAATGGAAGTTGCAGTAGTTGTATAAACCTGGGAGTCCCGGTGCTAACTTAGAGAGATGTGTTGTGATCTTTTGTAATGTACGTGTTCCTCTCTGAGCATCCGTCGCCGCAGCAGCATCATCAACAATTACTCTCAGATCCTCATTTTCTCCTTCACTGACGTCGGCTGTCTTCCCCCCGTCAATAAAATTATGGTTGTCCTGTTTGACTTTATGCGGCGGAAGCGTTTTGCATTAAAAACACATTTCCCTCAGAGGAATCTCATCCGCGCCTCGCAAGATCAAGTGGTGTCGCGCTCACGTGCCAAATAAACAAAGTCGATGATAAATCCAGGTTTTCCCAGAGGCAGATTTACTGAGACTGAGACCAAGTCACTAACGACCTGCACTCGGACTGAAAAACCTGCACTGCTGTAGGCACAAAAGACACTATGAATTTCTCACACTTCAAGTCTTTTTGCACGACCTGAGAGACTCTATCGATTCTGAATGTGACAAGTACATTTCTCCATTGTGAGATCAATAAAGTTTATCTAATCGTATTTTATCTTGTCTTATTTTACTGTTTCAGGTCCAAAACTGGCAACATGTGAAGAGAAGGACGAGAGAGAAGCCAGAGAGAGAAACCAGAGTGAGAGACCAGAGGGAGAGACTAGAGCGGGAGGCCAGAGAGAGAGAGACAAGAGAGAGAGACCAGAGGGAGAGACCAGAGAGAGAGACCGGAGAGAGAGAGACAAGAGAGAGAGACCAGTGAGAGAGACCAGAGAGAGATACCAGAGAGAGAGACCAGAGAGAGAGACAAGAGGGAGAGACCGGAGAGAGAGACCAGAGAGAGAGACCAGAAAGAGACCAGAGAAACAGACCAGAGAAAGAGGCCAGAGAGAGAGACCAGAGTGAGAGGCTAGAGAGAGAGACCATAGAGAGAGAGAGACCAGAGAGACCAGGGGGAGAGACCAGAGAGAGAGACCAGAGAGAGAGACCAGAGAGAGAGACCAGAGAGACCAGGGGGAGAGACCAGAGAGAGAGACCAGAGAGAGAGGCCAGAGAGAGAGACCAGAGAGACCAGGGGGAGAGACCAGAGAGAGAGACCAGAGAGAGAGGCCAGAGAGAGAGACCAGCACTTTCAAATCTGTTTTTTTTTTCCCTACAGACACCCACCAACAACAAATACTTAAAGTAGCTGGAGGAAACCTTGCTTATATCACACTCACAGCATTTTTATGTCTTTTAGAATCAAATTGTTGCCCATAACTTTTTCAAGACACCATTCAAACCGTCAAATTTGTAAAAACACAACACCTCCACATGGTGGCAGCTTGTAAATACAATACACTTGAACATGTCCTACTAAAGATGTCAGGATGTCTTTCTCAAAGGATAAGAAATTCAAAGAAGTAAATTGTATCATTATCACTAAAATATTAAAAATAACAATATTTGTATAATATGTATAATAATAATGTTTCTCTTTACAGAGAATGGACTGAAGTTCTGGATCACAGCTTGGACCAGGGGAAGCTGTGAAGATTGTACAATTATCAAAATGTGTCTTTCAATTTTCTCCAACCAGAAGTCATGTGTCATCACGATTATCAGGAACATGAAAATTGATCAAAACAGACTTATAAATCTGCTTCCACCTGTATCTGTCGCTGTGTCCTGAGTATTTTTCCATCTTGTAATATTAGTGTTGCCGTGGCAGCCATAAATCAGCCGCTATAAATGTGGTGATAATAAAAAGTAGCACCAAAGGATAAAGCTGAGAATGTGGAATATTAACATCATGGTCTTAATGAAACATGTGCCGTCTCTTCATCCCATTACATTAATTACCAATAAATCAATGTGGGAATAAATTCCCTCCACACCTGGGAGCCTCTGCAGTCCTGGACCATGGGCTGGTCCTCGTTCTACAGCCTCAGTCCTGGATCTACAGTAGGGCTGTGCGATAAAACGATATATATTGCGATAGACTAAATATGTGCTGCTAACAGGTGTTTGCCGACATGACAAATGTATTTGTTAAAGTTTTTATTTAAACAATCGATAATTATTGATACCGACCGATATGAATCACTTGTATTGTGATATAGTTTTCAGCCATATCGCCCAGCCCTAATCCAAAGCCTCAGTCCTGGATCTACATCTTCAGCCATCCCTCCCTGGACAAACGGCTCCTGTGTGTTTGTTATCATTGCGTGTCCAGTGTTTGAACTGTTTGATTCTCTGATCTGTTGTTGGTAAATCTCTTGTACAGTAACAGTACATATATTTAAATCAGAGAGTCCCAAGTTCCCACCAGGATTCGCCCAATGCAGTACCTTTAAACTAACCACTCCCCCACTGCCATATCCCTGCTTGTAATGGAACAGGTTTTGCTTGTAAAAAAGTTTCACACTTCAATTTGACCTGTGTGTTGGACATATCGACACCTCTGGCCTCCACTCTTCCTGTTCCGGTTCTGTGGCCTGAATGTAATCCTATATATTTAATCCCATATATGTAATCCCATATATGTAATCTGCCATATGTACCCACGTGTGTGTGAGACTGTGTCCTTGTATCTTCAGACGGCTGTATCCTTGACCTGTGACTCTGCTCCATCAGTCTCTGTCCAGACCTCGGCCCCAGACTGACATTCAATTAGCAAAACAGCATCGAGGCCGGGGGGAAAGCGGCTTCTGTTTCTTCTATTTATGATAAAACTTGTTACGGTGGCAGCAATATGTCAGAATGAGCCGTTGGGAGAGAATGTCAAAAGTCGCCCTCCTGTTTTAGTCTGTGCCTGTAGGTCTGAAACTGGAAGTGACAATTATTTAAGTAATCTATCTCACTGGTTTCTCTCTGGTCTCTTTCTCTAGTCTCTCTCTAGGTCTCTCTCTAGTCTCTTTCTAGTCTCTCAATAGTCTGCCTCAAGACCAAGGACTGAGGCTGTAGATCGAAGACTGAGGCTGTAGACCCAGGACTGAGGCTGTAGATCCAGGACTGAGGCTGTAGACCCAGGACTGAGGCTGTAGACCCAGGACTGAGGCTGTAGATCCAGGACTGAGGCTGTAGACCCAGGACTGAGGCTGTAGATCCAGGACTGAGGCTGTAGACCCAGGACTGAGGCTGTAGATCCAGGACTGAGGCTGTAGATCCAGGACTGAGGCTGTAGACCCAGGACTGAGGCTGTAGATCTAGGGCTGAGGCTGTAGATCCAGGACTGAGGCTGTGGATCCAGGCCTGAAGCTGTAGACCCAGGACTGAGGCTGTAGATCCAGGACTGAGGCTGTAGATCCAGGACTGAGGCTGTAGACCCAGGACTGAGGCTGTAGACTAGTTAGAATAGTTTGTATGTAAGAATCATGATCAAATCTTATCACCCTCCTGCTGAACCTGGGACAGTAACATGTTATCTGCCTTCACAGAACGACAGATTGAAAAATGGAAAGAACGTTGACGACATAGACGTTAAACTAAATGGAGATCGAGAAAAGCGTTGTTTTTGTTGCTGACATTATCGTGTGATAGGAATGATGCCCTTGTCACATTCTCTGCTCTGACGACGGCTTCACAGATCAAACCACTCAGACGTAATGAAACAGACGTCACATCTAAAGACACATACAGTCCTCCTCAACGCTGTCAACACGTATAATTCTAGCGTCAACAAATCACTGTGAGACGTCTCTGTTCTCACTACCGTCTCCTTCTTCAGTTTTGACAAGATCTGGTTTCAGAAAGATCGCAGAGTATATACCAAAGAGATGCCGATTTTACATTTTTATGTACAGTATATATACATATTTTTATTATTACTTTTCTTGCATTCAGGTCATAGTCAAGATGTAGCCACGCAGGACTAATAATGATAAATAAATAAGTGAATAAATAAAAAAATAAAATAAAAAATTACAAATAAAAGGAAAGATTTGTTGTATACTGTATATATACATATACACACCTTCGCCTATACCTACACATGGTTACACAACCACATATAGACATATACTATATACATACACATGCATACACACATACATACATGCGCATATACTATACACATACATAGACGCCCATATATGTATATACACCTATAAATGCACACACATACACACATATATATATATACATACATACACGTACACCTATACACAGCTATACATATACATGCATACACACATACACACACATATACCTATTTTACTATTATTAAGTTATACGTAATAATGAATTGGTTTTTTTATACAGCGCTTTTCGGACACTCAAAGACACTTCACGCAACAACTACATATGCCACGGCTGCCCTGAGGCGCACTAATAGAAGCGAGGCAACCAGTCTGTGCCATCAGCCCCTCCCACCACCAACCATTTACACCAGGGGTGTCCAAACCGGTCCAGAAAGGGCCGCTGTGGCTGCAGGAAATGGCAGGAGTCTGCTCTGGTTCTGCTGGGTCTGATAGAAAACCTGCAGCCACAGCGGCCCTTTCTGGACCGGTTTGGACACCCCTGAATTACACGCACCAGACTCACTCTAGTGTGGGTAAAGTGCGTTGCCTAAGGACACATCAAGAGTTTGGCACTTTTCAGCCGCAGCCGCCCCCATTGTGGGACCTGGTGTTCCTAGCTGTCAACCCATCACAGTACTAACAGGGCCTGTCCTGCTTAGCCACAGAGGTTTGACAGGATTTGGCACACTGCTCTCTCCTTTACATCGCGTACAGTGTGTGCTCTGGCCTCGTCGTACTTTGACAGTTTGGATTGTTCCAGGTGTCGTGTGTAAATTAGCTGCAAGACAAACACGGAGGACACACAGACACACACACACACACACACACACACACACACACACACACACATTGTCCTGTCATGTGAGACCAGGGGAAACAAAAGACGTCTCAGATCATGTCTTTGTGTTCTGACGTTTGGACAATTCAAACGAGATCAATCCAATGCGCTCCACAGCCTCAGTCCTGCACTGTAAAATAAATCTGTTGATTTTATCGTAAAATTCTGGCAGCTTTTGTTACAAAAACCTTTCATTCATTCATGTTCTGCCGCTTTATTAGTCTATTTCTGGGTCGGGGCGTGATAATCAAAGCTGCCACCCAACGCTCATAGCAGCAGTCCCTCTGATCCTCTGCAGGGGGTGGGTCCAGAGGAAGATGGCTGCTACATCAGTGGTGCCACAGCCTTGGTCTTTCAGCGGGAGCTTCAGGCAATGTGGGGTTAAGTGTCTCGCCCAAGGACACAACGACAGCAGACATAAGTGGGAACAGTTGGAGGCCCAAAGGCCAATGCTCTACCAACAGTTACCAGAACCTTTCTATAAAAAATACGGCTGCACTGTAAACCCAATTACGGAACATATATGTAAATACATTTATAGTATTTGAAAGAACGGCAAAATCACATTGAAAATCTGTTCAGTCAACAAAACTGAGTTGTTTTTTAAAGGATTTTTGTGTGTGTGTGTGTTTCACATGTAATATTATGTTTAAAAATGTTCATTAAACTCACTAGACCAAATGAGTTATGGGCAATTTTATTTATTTTCACCAAACATGATTGTGAATCTAAGCATCAAGGAGAAGGTCTCATGGGGATCAAACCCATTACCTTCAGGTCTAAAGTCCAATGTTCTACAAACTGAACTACTGGTAGACAAGTTCTCAAAGTCGTCTTTAAGTCATTTATAAATGATGTGAAAGCTCAGTATATTTTTAATTCAGAAGACTCATTATCAACTCTCATCACAATCAATATATCATTTTCTCTATCAATAAAAATGAACCTTAAAGTGTTTTTTTCTGTTTTTATTACCGTGATTTGAGTAAATTTGATCATAATCAATTATTATTTAAGTAATTTTAACAAAAGTATTTTGTTTCACGGATTAAAAAGATTTACCTGTGATTTTAACATTAGATTATTGTTTTCATACTAACATTAATATTATGTTGCAATTTTACAATATTTTTTCCGTTTACTGTCTTTTTTCACAGTGTGGATCTACAGTATAGAGTCTCAATCCTGGGTCTACAGCCTCAGTCCTGGGTCTACAGCCTCAGTCCTGGGTCTACAACCTCAGTCCTGGGTCTACAGCCTCAGTCCTAGGTCTACAACCTCAGTCCTGGGTCTACAACCTCAGTCTTGGATCTACAGCCTCAGTCCTCAGAACAGTGTGAGTAAACATGTGTCACAGCTCTCTTCTCAGTAAGCGTTGACATCTCAGGTCACACCTCAGAGTTTTTAAATAACTTCATATTCATGTGGCCTCAGTCCTGTGATCTACGACTCTGTCTCTGTCAGACTTGCGCCGCAGACAAAGAGACGTGGGAAAAGGCACTCGTCAATCACAGAATGACTTCAGCTCCAGAGAAGACAGAGGGCTGACAGGAGCAGGATGTAATGTACAAGGCAGCGGTCATTCTGAAGCTGCCAAATCCACAGTTTAGATTTGACACAAGCAAAAAAAGCAGTAATGGCAGGCTGTCCGGGAACTAACGAGACTGAGTGACTGAGAGAATGGGGGAGAGTGAAGGAGAGATAGAGACTGAGAGAAAGAAGAAAGGAGAAAGAGAGAGAGTGAGAGAGAGATTTTTACATTCTCACACAAGTGCTGGACTGGACTAAAAGGAAAACTGGAAATGGACTTTTCATCAAAAACAATACTGCATAAGGTCCTTAGTATATGCTTTGTGTATACTTGCATTAACAAAGTACACACACACACACACACACACACACACAACTCTGAAACAGCTGTATTTTTGTGTTTTGCAATTGGTATTTTTCTTGTTTCTTTCTATCACTCTGAATTTCACTCTGAACCAGACCTCAGTCCTCACTACGGGTTTCCCTGAGGTTTCTCACTTTTTGCCAATGGGTTTTACATTGCTCAATATCAATTTACCGTATTTTTGTATCGGTCTAAAATCCAACATTAGGAGGAGTTTTCTATTTGCCGACACAGATCAGTGAACCATTGGTTAGTAAGGGGCAGACACCAATGTTCATCCATGTCCTAGACCTTAAAGAAGGGAGTTTGTATTGTTATAATAAGGTATGTGTGTGTGTGTTGCTGTCTGAGTGTGTAACAGCGTTGTTCTCTATAAAACAGATCATCTCGGCTTCTTATTGTTTCTGTCGGAGTAAAGAGTGTGTAATGCTGTTCTTTGGTGCGATGGGCCCCGGCTGGCGGTGGATACAGCAGAACACGTGTGAAACAAGGCTCCAAACTTACAAAGACAGATGCTCTCTTCTCTCATTTACACATCTCTCCACAGACTCCAATCCACAACTTTGATTTTCAGTGTAAGTGAGAATAAATGTCTTTCAGTGTGGGTTATTAATGGTTTCACACTGGGAGACAAACAAACAAAGAATCACTGATAACTAAACAGCACCTCATCTGTCACCTCCAGTCTCTCTCCCGGAGACCCTCCCATCAGGTCTGAAATCTAGGGGTACACTGAAAAAATATTTATTTACCAAAAATAACATAAATCATGCTTCATTTTTAATGGTAAGTGTTTTTGCTTGTATTTAGTTTGTCATGTAAGATTTATTTCACTAGTTTTGAGATAATAATAGTTCATAATAAATCGTGTCAAGGGAAAAAAGGTCTGAGCGGTGAGTTTTACATACATGCTTATTTTAAGTATTTCTTTTTTCTTATTTCCAGACAACTTTTCTCATTTTTAGATCCAAAAAGTATGTTATGCTATATTTTAAGAAAACATTTCTCAAAAATGTTTAGCAAATAAGTTATCTTACATTTTTACCCCTCAGTCCATTTCTGGGTCGGGGGTGGCAATCAGCGGCCCCCAGTCCACAGAGCACCAGCCCCTCACTGATCCTCCTGCAGGAGTCCTCAGGAGGACGGCTGGCCTTGTTCTTCAGCGGAGGCTTCAGGCAAAGTGCCCAAGGACACAACAACAGCAGACATCAGTGGAGTCTGGGATAAAATCTCGTGGGGACCTTCAGGCTCAAAGGCCAATGCTCTCCCCACTGAGCCACAGTCGCCCTCTCAGAAATCTTGTCAAACCATGTTTTCTTCTTCTATTGGAAGATCGTAAATTCTTATTTTCATATATTCTTCAAGGGATTTTTTCCAGTGTAAAAAGAGTTATGGGCTGTAAAATTAACTTTGAAATTCAAATATCTCGGCTAAACTACTGTTTAGCTGAAATATTTGACATGAAAATCTGAGATATTGCTGCTTTAAGTTTTAAGGCACATCAAATCAGTAACATCTGCAGCTTTTCAGCATGAAATAAACATGTTTAAGACTTGGAGATTATTATTCTGCTTTTGTCTGAAGTGAAGGTTACACTATTGTAACGGCTGAGAATAAGACTAAAAAGACCAAATATGTTGTGTATTGAAAATATGTGGGTTTGGATCTGAAAGTTAAACGTGTTATGTCTGTGGCTATGAGGTTTGTGCATTTAAAGTCAGGAAGCGTGGCACACGGACCACCACCAGAGACGACGGCGCTTTCATCTTGGCTCGGCCCAAGTCTACCACCCAAACATTTACGCACTACTAGCTTCTTTACAATTATTTGTCATGTTAAAATTAAAACATGTCAAGACAAAATTAACTTTTGACATTTAATACTTTAGGGCTCACTGATGTTGTACAAACATCTGCAGCACGAGTCCTGACTGGAACCAGGAAGAACCATCACATTAGTCCTGGTCTCAGGTCTCTGCTTCCGGCTCAGAGAATAGACTTTAAACCATATGAACCAACCCGGACTCTGAGGAGCACAGGGACTGGCCTCCTGCTGGGACTCTGAGGAGCACAGGGACTGGCCTCCTGCTGGGACTCTGAGGAGCACAGGGACTAGCCTCCTGCTGGGACTTTGAGGAGCACAGGGACTAGCCTCCTGCTGGGACTTTGAGGAGCACAGGGACTAGCCTCCTGCTGGGACTCTAAGGAGCACAGGGACTAGCCTCCTGCTGGGACTCTGAGGAGCACAGGGACTAGCCTCCTGCTGGGACTCTAAGGAGCACAGGGACTAGCCTCCTGCTGGGACTCTGAGGAGCACAGGGACTAGCCTCCTGCTGGGACTCTGAGGAGCACAGGGACTGGCCTCCTGCTGGGACTTTGAGGAGCACAGGGACTGGCCTCTTTCTTTATTGTTCTGTGATTAGTTATGTTTCTTTTAATGTTTCTTTTCTTGTTTTGTTCAGCCAATTGAGTTTTCTTGTGTACTGTATGAACTGTGCCACACAAATAAACTTGCCTCGCCCTGACTGATACATAACAGTAGCATTTTCTAAAAGGATCAAAGCAACATATCCTCTGAGCGGAAAAGTGTAAATGCATTAGTTGTTTGTTTGCAGCAGTGTGAAGTTTGAAGGCGATAATGAAGCAGGGATCAGAGCCGCCCATAACGAGGCCTGTGTGTGTGTCAGCTTATGGAGAAATTGCCGGTCTGTCTGTGTGCTCCTCTGGGTGGGCTTCAGGGTGTGCTCTAGGCTGAGGAACGGCTGCATGTCAGTAGAAGAACATGCAGATTCAAAAGGAGCCTCAAGTTATGTCATATTTTTCCTTCAAAGTCTGATGATGCAACAAGGAAGAAGTTTCTGAAGAGAGAGAACTGAGACTGCTGCTGTTATTACTGCTGCTACTACTGCTACTGCTGCTACTACTACTGCTACTGCTGTTATTACTGCTGCCATTACTGCTACTGCTACTGCTTCTGCTGCTGCTCCTGCTGCTGCTGCTGCTGCTACTGCTGCAGCTGCTATTACTATTACTATTACTATTACTATTACTATTTTACTGCGTAAAACTTCCCACAAAAATGCTTGATTCTTGGTTTCCTGTCTGTGTCTCTGTTCTTCAAGCTTTCTCTGCATAGATCTGTTTGCTCCGATATTCACATGTTCTGCACAAACACATGATGAACATCACCCCTTAATGTTTATTATGAAGGGGTTAATGACCCAGACTCGACCTCATGCAGCCCCCGTGTTGTGTTGCCATGTGAGAGACAGGAAGTCACAGAGTAGGAAATTGCTTTGGCTCTCTGTGCCAAAAGTCAAAAGTAGAGAATGAATATGGCAGAGGATTTATTGATTGACTGCGGAACCTTCCGCAGTCAACCATTGGTTTTGTATTTTTGATTGACTGCGGAACCTTCCGCAGTCAACCATTGGTTTTGTATTTCTTTATTCCGTCATTTTTTTTGACACGTTTCACAGCTTTCACATTTTCAACAATTTCCACAAGTTATACATCAAAACGTTCCACATGTTTGGGAGATTATTGCTATTACTTTTGGGACTTCAGCGATTTCCGGTTTTTCCGCAATCGGACAAAAATCTGCATTGAGAATTCTGCAATGCATTTTAATAGGCCCATGCATTTTAATAGGACTTCAGCTCTTTCAGACATTTCTACAGTTTCAATGATTCAACAGTTTCAAGGATTCAACAGTTTCAAGGATTTCAGCAGTTTCAAGATTTCAAGAGTTTCAAGGACTTCAACAGTTTCAAGGACTTCAGCAGTTTCAAGGACTTCAGCAGTTTCAAGGACTTCAGCAGTTTCAAGGACTTCAGTGTAATCATGCAACCTAATAGGGATTTTTCCATGTAAACCAGTATAATGCAACTTAATAGGGATTTTTCCATGTAAACCAGTATAATGCAACTTAATAGGGTTTTTTCATGTAAACCAGTATAATGCAACTTAATAGGGGTTTTTTCCATGTAAACCAGTATAATGCAACTTAATAGGGGTTTTTACATGTAAACCAGTATAATGCAACTTAATAGGGTTTTTTCCATGTAAACCAGTATAATGCAACTTAATAGGGTTTTTTCCATGTAAACCAGTACAATGCAACTTAATAGGGATTTTTCCATGTAAACCAGTATAATGCAACTTAATGGGGATTTTTCCATGTAAACCAGTATAATGCAACTTAATGGGGATTTTTCCATGTAAACCAGTATTATGCAACTTAATAGGGATTTTTCCATGTAAACCAGTATAATGCAACTTAATAGGGATTTTTCCATGTAAACCAGTATAATGCAACTTAATGGGGATTTTTCCATGTAAACCAGTATTATGCAAATTAATAGGGGTTTTTACATGTAAACCAGTATAATGGAACTTAATAGGGGTTTTTACATGTAAACCAGTATAATGCAACTTAATAGGGATTTTTACATGTAAACCAGTATAATGCAACTTAATAGGGATTTTTCCATGTAAACCAGTATAATGCAACTTAATAGGGTTTTTTACATGTAAACCAGTATAATGCAACTTAATAGGGATTTTTCCATGTAAACCAGTATAATGCAACTTAATAGGGTTTTTTACATGTAAACCAGTATAATGCAACTTAATAGGGGTTTTTACATGTAAACCAGTATAATGGAACTTAATAGGGGTTTTTACATGAAAACCAGTATAAAGGATAACAGTTTAAAGGATATCAGGAGCTTCAAATACTTCAGGAGTTTCAAAGATGTTTAAAGTATTTTAACAGTTTCAAGGATTTCAAGGATTTTTCAGCTAAATTCCACATTAGATCTGTTCCGCAGTCAATCGCAATGGCTTCAGCCATTGCAACGGTTTCTAGTTATTTATGTATTTTATATTTGGATAGGACAGTGTGTCATGGTGTGGGTTTTATTTTTGTCTTTTAGTTTTATTTTGACATTGTTCTCTGTGGTTTGGTTTTAGTTGTACTTCCTGTCCTGTTTGCCCCTGTGTTGATTGTCTGCCCCGCCCTGATGTGTTTCACCTGTGTCTGTGTCTATATGTACCCTGTGCTCCTCTCACATGTTGCTGGTCCATTGTGTTGTTCATGTCTTTGTCTGTTCGATTCTGCCCTGTTCCTGGTTGCTTGTGTTTTTGGGTTTTTGAGTTTTAACCATGGATGTATTATATTAACTGGATAGGGTATTACTAGCTTGTAGCTGAATAACTCACGTGCTCAGGGGATTCTTGCGGTACTGCAGACTGAACCAGACTAAATTCATGTGGGCTACCCAGAAATTTTCCCCATAGAACTCAATGCATATTAAAACAGCTCGACCTCAGCTGACAGAGAACCTACAGCTTTCATAAAGGTCGGATTTTGTGGGGATTTTAGTGTCCTTTGTCATCCTGAACTTTTTTTCTTTTTAAATCCTTCGGTTTTGTTTAAATCCACACTTTAGTGCCACAAACTCTGCTCCTCTGGCTCTGGCTCTAACCCTCGCTCTGATGAACTGCTCTGATTGGTCAGAGCGCGGCCGAGCCACTCTGTGCACGTGCGTGAGACCCGGTGTGAGACCCACACACGCGTGTTTGGCGCAACGCATTATGGGAGATCATCCACTGCGCAGAACCGGGAGGACCAGACGATGCCCAAATACAGGCGAGTTTCCCAAAGATCTTTGCGAGTTTCAGGCGACTTCCGCTAATCTTTCAGCCCCCATGCCGTCACAAAGCGCCACTGAGCACAACCATTCATTTGAATATGGCGCCATCTTGGATCGCCGGGGCTTGGTTTTAACCTGGACTTATTTTGTTATAATTAAATAATTTTTTGGCATTCCTGCATTTTGAGTCCTCCATAACCTCTCCACATGACACAGTGCATGTTAACGAACACACCTCTCTGGATCGCAGCCATGGGCTAATATCCATCTGTTGTCCCACATTCACACTCATTCACCCTGAACTATTGTACATCTTATTAGTGGTAACTGGATTACCCAGAGAGAACCTACGCAGACATGGGAAGAACATGCAAATTTCACTCAGAAAGGCCCATTTCCAACCAGGATTCGAACCGAAAACCTTGCTAAAAACCTTGCTAACCACTCAGCCACGTGCCACTCAATAATAACAATCTATCTATCAATTAAGTTGATTGTGCTTTATAAATAAACTATCAATCTATGCAGAATCATAGTAATGTTTATTTATATAGCACATTTTACAAACCAAAGTCACCCAAAGCACTTCACAATTGTTCAGAGTTCAGATAGATTTCCATTCTCTCCACACGGTGATGACGGAAGCGAGTTGCTAAACAGACCGGAGCATCAAAGCCTCCGATCAAACACCATCCATTCACCCGCTCATTACATTCATACCTATTGTATGAATGAATCATTGACATTTATTTTAAAACATGGGGTAAAAAAAAAAAAAAAATTATAAAGAAACTAAACATTTCAGACTGATTGTCGATATTAAAACTGTATAAAAACTCTATATATAAAACTCAGTCTATATGCACAGCTAAAAAGAACGGCCTTCCTCCTGTGCATCATGAGGAAGGCCGTTCCTGATTTTGGGGCTTATATTTCTAAAATATCACAATAATTACCATTAATATTGTATACAAGTGTAGTCAGTGTCTTGGCTTGTTTAGGGCCAGATCCAAGCTACAATTATTTATTGTTTTATTTGGTTGGGACAGTACATCTTAATGAATACATCCCTCCAGATTGCAGCCATGGGTTCAATGGCACCCGCTGTCCCACATTCGCACTCATAGACACTCATAGACACGAGGAGAACATGCAAACTCCACCCAGAAAGGCCATGTTCCGACCGGGACTCAAACCCTGAACATTCTTGCTGAGAAGTGAGATTGCTATCCACTCAGCCACCATACAGTACCACCCGCTTTTTAACTCCTCCCCCTCAGGTCCTTGGGCGGGACCCATGTTGAAAGAATTTTCTAAGCCTCAAAGATGTCTTCAAACACAGTATTATTTTCTAAAAGTTATCAGTGCGTGACATTCCTGAACAGAACCTGGACAGTGATACAAACAGCGAGAACCCAGCGGCTGCGTTCTCTCGTTAGAACAAACAGAACGTCTCTCGCCGCCGTCGCACACATTATTAAACCTGTCATTTCCTCTCCTTCATTAAACACAGGAGGCCGCGCTCCCCTGGGTCCTAGTGCCGCAACACGAGTCCGTTTGTGTGGTTAGCATTTGTGCCTCAATTCAATGTATTTTTGTAAAGATCTACATCACAACAGTAGTTCTCTCCAAACGACTTTGGATTCGCCACCTGCAGATCAGAGAAGCAAACACAGGAAGTGTGTGTGACTCTCTCTCACTCTCTGCTTCTGTCTCTCTCTCTCTATGTGTGCCTCTCTCTTTCTGTCTCCCTCTATCTCCCTCTCTTTATGTATCTGACTCTCTCTATGTGTGTCTCTCTCTCACACCCTGCCTCTGTGTCTCTCTCTTTCCCTCTCTCTTAGTGTCTCTCGCTCTCTCCCTCTCTAAGTACTGTATCTCTCTTTACGTAACTCTCTCTTTCTATGTATGTCTGTCTGTCTCTCTCTCTCTCTCTCTGTGTCTCTCTCTCCCTTTCGTTCTCTCTATGTATCTGTGTCTCTCTCGCTCTCTTTTCCTCCATCTCTCTGTGTCTCTCGCTCTCTCTCTTTATGTATCTCTCTCTCTTTCTCTCTCTCTCTCTCCCTCTCTCTCTCTCCCTCTCTCTGTCTCTCTCTCTCTCTCTGTCTTTCTCTCTGTCTCTCTCTCTCTCTGTCTCTCTCTCTGTCTCTCTCTCTCTCTGTCTCTCTCTCTGTCTCTCTCTCTCTCTCTCTCTCTGTTCGAAAAACATCTGACTCACATGTGACTGATCGATTTGAGCTCAGGCCTCAGGGAAAAGGAACAGGAAGTCAAATAGATCAAAGTTCTCGTGTATTCCTTCATCTGTCTCAATTACGAACTAAAATATGGTTTAGTTAAACACATCCCAGACACATGGAGACTATACTATTCAACAAAAAAGAAATAAGAAAAAAAATATCATTTTTCCTTGTTCTAAGTTCAAATGTCAAAACAGATTTTCTACTTTAGTCAAATATAAACCGCCAAAGAGAGAGAGCTAATGACAGCAGATGTCGAGTGCGGCTAATGACTTATTTTATGAAGTTTTTTATTGTTCATTTTGTTTTAACTGTGTATAAAACTGTAGCCTGGTCTTAGCCATCTGTAAACTCTGGGTCTGCTCCCTGTGGCGATCGGGGGAGGCGGGTGTTAGGTTGGTGTGGTGACGTCAAGAGTTTGGGCTAGGTTTGCTGGTTGTAGTTTGGCAATGGCGGCAGGCCCGTCGGAAGGGCTGTGCGACCTGTGCCGTCGCACAGGGCCTCGCACCACACAGGGCCTCGCAATCCTTCCTTTTTTTATTTTTTTTATTAAATAAATATACTAGTTCAAGAGTCCCCAAAGGGTGGACTGCGCTCCAAATTCGGACCCCTAAACCCCTTTCTCTGGACCTCTGATTTATTTTGTTCAAAAGTACATTATTACAAGTGAAGTCAAATTTTCACCAAAAGCGATTTGTAAACAGGCAGGCGCGAGGGCAGCTATGTACGCAGCGGGTCCTCCGAAAAAAAACTTTACGGAGCTGTCAGATAACTTTAGCAGTGTCTGAGTGAAGAAAGTAACGGGAATGAGCCCAGTGTACGGAGAGATGGATACTCGCGTCTTCCGTATGAGGAGGAGGAGAGAGGAGTGTGACCAGAGGAGGAAGAGGAGGAGCTGCGAAACAGGTGTGTGAGCGCTGTTATTGTCAATGTTGAGCCCGAATATCCACATCAAAAACATATTATAAAAGCATTAGCAAACACTGTATGTCCAACGTTCATGCTACTGTGAGTGCAGTGGATTTTGGGCATAAAAATGTGGTCAGAGTGTGTGGAGGAGGAGGAGCAGGAGAAGGAGCGTATGTTGTGAGTGTGGAGGCATGGCAAAAACGTTATTTGATGAGGAAAAAAATAACAAATATTGACTCCGCCTCATAGCCATTTTGGCGCATTTTGCCGTAATCTAACAATTAGAAAAAGAAGAAGACTCCTTTTGGTTCAATCTTTTGAGTTGCTGCCATTTTGCCACAGGACGAAAGAGCCATGTCAGCTAAAAAGACCGCGACCAATATACCAATGCCAAGTGCGGTAACAGTTTGTGTGTGGGTGCGTGCGTGTGTGCGTGCGACGCTGCATTGGAGCGAGGACACACGTCTGCGCGCGTGCTGATCTCTTCACGCACAGCGCGAGGCGGTGCTGAATTCATGTCAAATATTATAACATGAAAAACTTTCCTGAGATGTGGGAAAAAGGTGTCAGGGCAGGGCCTCGCGTTTCAAGTTCGCACAGGGCCTCGCACCCCCCTTGCGACGGGCCTGAATGGCGGCGTATGGGATAAGGAAAGTAATGAGTTCTGGTTTGCCTCCCAAATAAGCCGGAGCAAGAGGAACGTTTAGCAAATGTCACTGGTGACAAAGATGTGGCTCTACTCCCCACGGGCGCCGTTAGTGGCAAAGGAGAACCTTTATTTGTCCCAAAGCGGGGAAATGTCAGTGTTGCATCAAAAGTTATAGAACAGTAGGAATGAGGAGCACACGGCACAAGATCAATGGATAATAATATTTCTCATTCCAATAAAATAAAATCTCTAACTCTAATAACCCCCCCCTCACGGAGCTCAATGGAGCTAAGCTAGACCTTAGTATGAAATTACGATGGTTTGGAAAGACCAGGTTTATAAAATAGCTCTTTTAACTGTTTTCTTTCAGGCATTTGTGTGTGTGTGTGTGTGTGTGTGTGTGTGTGTGTGTGTGTGTGTGTGTGTGTGTGTATGCATAACTATGGTCCAATTTAATTTGAGTGGGAAATATAGATTAATAATGACAATATTAATATGTATGTGTGTGTGTGTGTGTGTGTGTGTTTGTGTTTGGATGTGAATGATGAGAACACTCCTTTCCTCTACCTGGGTCTGTACTTTAAAAAGACAAATACATTAGATTCCAATGCATTTGTGTGTTTGTGTGTTTGTGTATGAGAGTGTGTGCGTGTGTGTGAGGCCATTAAAGGGTTATATTTACTCACACACGGCGACTGCTGAGCACAAGTGTGAAGGACTGTTGCCAAGGAAAACCTAACGCACGAGAGAAGAATACTAAACCAGAGAGAGAGAGAGAGAAGAGAGAGAGAGAGAGAGAGAGAGAGAGAGAGAGAGAGAGAGAGAGAGAGAGAGAGAGAGAGAGAGAGAGAGAGAGAGAGAGAGAGAGAGAGAGAGAGAGAGAGAGAGAGAGAGAGAGAGAGAGAGAGAGAGAGAGAGAGAGAGAGAGAGAGAGAATCTACAGCCTCAATCGAGTTTGATATAGATTTGAACCATCGAACAGGCCATCATTTTAGGAGTACTTTTAGAGGTAGATGCAGAGAGAAAAGAACATTTTTGTTTTCTTGTTTTTCAGTGACTCAGGAGAGAGGGCCCGGTCTTCCAGGTTCATGATCAATAAAATATTTTACAAACTTACAGAAAGAAAGAAATAAAGCAGCCAAACTTTCCCATAAATGCTGTGTTTAAAGATAAAGGAAAAATATTGATTCCTCTTTGTTATTTTATGAAAATATCAGAGAGGGTGAACTTTCTATTCCAGTGGTTCTCAAACTTTTTACACCAAGTACCACCTCAGAAAATACTCCAAGTACCACACAAATGACCAACACTACACAGTGGGGTAGCAAGCCTAAGTATTCATCAAAAACAAGGCTGAGGTTTCTTTCATAAAGAAGTATACTTAATATTGTCAGCCATTGTAACATTTTACACAGTAAGACTTAAATATAGGAAAGATTTTTTTTTTACTTAAAGTGATAGTCTGTAACTCTAAATTAATTACAAATTTTAGGAAATGTGCTAAATTGACCTCCTGGCCTTAAATGTTGATATAAAATAAGTCATTTTATTAAGTCTAATATTACGGGCAAGTCCCGCCTTCCCTGCTCTTAGCTATAGTTCAGAATCCACGGTGCCGTCGAGGTTAACCAATCGAGTCATGCCAAGGGCTGTCAATCATCGGCGCTGATGCTCGCAGCTGCGCGCATGCGCAGTTGTTTGTTTTTGCGGAGCCTCCGAATCAAGCCTCTAGGCTCTGGAACCTCGCGGCCCCCTGGTGGGCCGCGAGGGTACTGCAGGGGGGCCGCGGGAGGTCATAAAAAAAATAAAAAAATAATATAATTATTTAAGGTACATTTATAATGTTTTGTTTGTAATATTAAAATATTTGTGTTCATTATTTGACTTGAATAATCCACTGTAATCATTTTTGTATTACAATGTTTGTAGCAGAGGCTATTTGCCCAAAATAAAATAACCAGAAGAGCCTATTCTTAATGTTGTCTTCTTGGTTATTATTTTTGGGGGGCCACGCAGACCCGTCGGATTTTTAAGGGGGCCTCGGTGTTACTGAGTTTGGGAATGGCTGGTGTAGACCAATCAGAAAGGAAGGGGGAGGGACCTTGCGTCGTTTTTTTCAAATCAAGTACCTCTCTGTCTCTCTTTCTGACAAACTCCAGACAATCACTTTAAATAATGATTCAAATGTTCAATTCATAACGAACCGCAAAGGCTTGACTCACCACAGTGAATGATATTCTGGAGTGGGATCTTTGTCCAGCAGAAGGTTTGGGCTATTTTAGGGATGTAAAAAACTATGAATTTTCATGACCGACCAGCGAGCCTCATTAACCGGTTGAAACCGGTTAACCGCGTAGTTTAAAATAGTCCACGTTCTTTGAAATAACAGCCATGTCGAGCCGCGTACTTCTCATAAGTGCAGCTTTGCGTTCTAATAGATCAAAGCAGAGATAGTGGCGCCAAAACCCGCAACCCGCTTTGGCACCTTTGCGCACAGAGAACTGCTGTTTTAATCTTCCCATTCTGCTGTGCTGCGGGTTAAAGCATTTTTAAGCAAACGACGGCTCGTTCACATGGTCAGAGCAGCGAGTGACGAGCCGCGTCTCACAGGTCTCCTCTAAAGTTTAAAAGTGATGTCTGTGGAGCTGATGCCAAGGACCATAAACACAAACATGGTCCATGTGGTTTGACTGGAGCCGCGTATTTGCGAGGATTCTTTGGGCTCCGTGACACAGAGGAACGCAACAGACCGGTATGTGTGTATGTGTGTGTAAATGTAAGCTCCAATGTAGTTCTGACCCGCACAAGTGTGCAACTAGCAGGCGGTAACAGAGGGGAGAGAAGATGCGTGTGGATGTTACGTATCAATGGAGAGGGGGAAAGTCGTCCCGGAGTTTACTAATACATTGGCGCGCACATCCAGATACGGACCCGCTCGTCACCCCGTGCAAATAGGGCTTAAAATAATTACCTCTCCTTTTTCTCTTTTTTAACCGACAGCTTTGACCGGTTAACGATGTGACACGGTCAACCACCGGTTAAACGGTCACCGATTTACACTCCTAACCTATTTCATTGAATGCTTTTAGATTCAGATTGAGAGCACTTGAGACATCCTCATTGAAATGTGACTGTTTTATAATCTGTAATTGTATGTAAGTTTTCTCCAGGACTCACTTGAAAAAGAGGTTATTTTTCTCAATGGGACTTTCCTGGTAAAAAAAAAATAAAAAAAATAAAAAAATAATATATATATATATATATATATATATTTTTTTTTTTTTTATTTTATTTTATTTTTTTTATTTCAGTGATTCTTTGGCGTACCACTAGAGGAAGCCCTGCGGTACACTGGTGGTACGCGCACAACACTTTGAGAAACACTGTTCTATTCAATTCAATTCAATCAAATGTGTTTGTCTATTGCCCTAAATCACACCAGCAGCCGTCTCGGAGGACTTTTACAACGTTTTCTATTCACCAACAACAGATCAGAGAATCACACTTTTCGAAAACAGGAAATGCAATGATATTCGTCTAGGAACCACTCAAAAACCTGAGGCAGTAGATCCAGGACTGAGGCAGTAGATCCAGGACTGAGGCAGTAGACCCAGGACTGAGGCAGTAGATCCAGGACTGAGGCAGTAGATCCAGGACTGAGGCAGTAGATCCAGGACTGAGGCAGTAGACCCAGGACTGAGGCAGTAGATCCAGGACTGAGGCAGTAGATCCAGGACTGAGGCAGTAGATCCAGGACTGAGGCAGAAGATCCAGGACTGAGGCTATAGATCCAGGACTGAGGCTGTAGATCCAGGACTGAGGCAGTAGACCCAGGACTGAGGCTGTAGATCCAGGACTGAGGCAGTAGACCCAGGACTGAGGCTGTAGATCAGTCCTGGATCAACAGACACAGCTTTTCTCAAGTGAGTCAACGTCAAATCCCATCTCTGAGTAAATCTAACTTGATGCTAACAGTCTCATTGCTGTAATGAACACAATGAGGGATTTAGAGTCAGATAAACGCAGGCGTGTTGTTTGCACCTGTGTCAGTGTTCCTCAACAGAGACAGTGGAGGCAGATGTGTTTCAGAGGTGAATATTTCATCGGAACATGACTGAGCTTCATTGCATTTTAATAAAACAGTTTCTTCTGAATTTTTCATGCAGCTCGTGTGGATTCTTGTGTAGCTCATGCATTTTACAGAAACTGACACTGATACTGCAGGGAAACCGCCTCAGTCCCGGATCTACAGCCTCAGTCCCGGATCTACAGCCTCAGTCCTGGATCTACAGCCTCAGTCCTGAATCTACAGCCTCAGTCCTAGATCTACAGCCTCAGTCCTGGATCTACAGCCTCAGTCCTAGATCTACAGCCTCAGTCCTGGATCTACAGCCTCAGTCCTGGATCTACAGCCTCAGTCCTGGATCTACAGCCTCAGTCCTTGGATCTACAGTCTCAGTCCTGGATCTACAGCCTCAGTCCTGGATCTACAACCTCAGTCCTGGATCTACAGCCTCAGTCCTTGGATCTACAGCCTCAGTCCTTGGATCTACAGTCTCAGTCCTGGATCTACAGCCTCAGTCCTGGATCTACAGCCTCAGTCCTGGATCTACAGCCTCAGTCCTTGGATCTACAGCCTCAGTCCTGGATCTACAGCTTCAGTCCTTGGATCTACAGCCTCGGTCCTGGATCTACAGCCTCGGTCCTGGATCTACAGCCTCAGTCCTGGATCTACAGCCTCAGTCCTGGATCTACAGCCTCAGTCCTGGATCTACAGCCTCGGTCCTGGATCTACAGCCTCAGTCCTGGATCTACAGCCTTACATAGCTCATAACTTTGACTTTGAAATAATATTAGCTCAGTATCTCCTTCAGTCTCCTTTTACTCTTGAACTTTCTCCAAATATAACTTTTAGATACAGCATATAACTTCATAGACTAACCAAAGAAAGGTTGCTCACCCATCATCTGTATTTCAGTTACGAAAGGTCGATAGTGTTTTGAATAATCCCTGTACAACTGAGAGCTTATACAAACTTTATAGAGAGATAAACTTGGTATTTATGTTTCTCTTCTGGACCACAACCGCCACCAACACTCTTCTCTTACTAATCTGTTTTCTGCAGTTCAGTAAAGTTTGCATTATTAAAGAGATGTTCAATATTTAATTGTTGTTCTGTTCTCCAGGTGAAAATTATGAAACACAACTATACTGCATTTTGTTTATCCCCATCCGGACGAGTTGGTTTCTCTGTGATCAGGGCTGACACAAACACAGAAGAGAAGAGGCAAAAGCGGGTTATTAAATGACAAGGCGTAAACTTGATTTTCTCTGTGAGAGACTCGGTGATGACAATTCTGGACACGGCCAAGACCAGAGGGAGACCAGAGAGAGACCAGAGAGAGACCAGACAGTAAGATCAGAGAGAAAGACCAGAGAGAGAGCAGAAAGACCAGAGGGAGAGCATAAGGAGACTAAAGAGAGACCAAACAGAGACCAGACAGAGAGACCAGAGAGAGACCAGAGAGAGACCAGAGAGGCCAGACAGAGACCAGACAGAGAGAGCAGAGGGAGAACATAGAGAGACCAGAGAGAAACCAGACAGAGAGATAAGAGATAGAGACAAAGAAAGGACCAGAGGGAGACAAGAGGGAGACCAATGGGAGACCAGAGAGAGTCCAGAGAGAGAGACAAGAGAAGGACCAGAGGGAGACCAGGGGGAGACCAGAGAGAGACCAGAGAGAGACTCAAGAGAAAGACACGAGAGAAAGACTTGAGAGAGCGAGACTGGGGTAGACCAGAAAAACGCTCCAGAGAGAGAGAGAGACAAGAGAAGGACCAGAGGGAGACCAGGGGGAGACCAGAGAGAGACCAGAGAGAGACTCAAGAGAAAGACACGAGAGAAAGACTTGAGAGAGCGAGACTGGGGTAGACCAGAAAAACGCTCCAGAGAGAGAGAGAGAGGCCAGATAGACGGACAGACTGGCTCCTGATTGGCTCTTGGTAACTCAGTCCAGTTTATTTATAAGCACTAATAACTCAACTGATGCTTCCAGCCAAATCTGCGAACATTTGGTTCCACGTTCCAGCCCAAATCACCTTTGAGGGTTGGGTTGGGTTCCCTCTAATTAAAGCTAAAAAAAAATTGTCAGTTATTCCAATGTGCTTTCACTGCAAACGGCAAAGAAACTGAATCTCAATCTTGTTGACGTTCTCATTTGTCAGTATTTATAACCACAATCTCACTCACTTCCCTTTAACATCATAATTTCTCCGCTAACAAGTTCTTGTCTTTGGCTGCTCGCCTTTGTTTGTATTGGATTTGACGTTGGAGGGTTTTGGGCTAGATCAGAAGAAGCAACACTATTAGAATGATTGAGCGTATAGAGTTCTTTGTGTGTTAGCAGAATATCTATAGGACCGGGAACATTCTAACCGGAGAACAAGGATACAGCTAGGAAAGGAAAATATCTAATTCTCTATCTCTATATCAGAGAGAGACCAGAGGGACAAGAGAGACACCAGGGAGAGACTAGAGAAATCCAAAGAGACTAGAGAGATACAAGAGAGAGACCAGAGGGACAAGAGAGACACCGGGGAGAGACTAGAGAAATCCAAAGAGACTAGAGAGAGACCAGAGAGATACCAAAGAAAGTGGCCAGAGAAGATCAAAGAGACTAGAGAGACACCAGAGAAGACCAAAGAGAGACACCACAAAGAGAGACTAGCGAGAGAGACTAGAGAGACAAGGGAGAGACCAGAGATAGACTAGAGAGAGGCCAGAGATAGACCAACGAAAGGAACCAGGGAGAGACCAGAGAGAGACTGGGGGAGACCAGAGAAAGAGACTGGAGAGAGACCAGAGAGGGACTAGAGTGACCAGAGAGAGACTAGAGAGACCAGAGAGAGACTAGAGAGACCAGAGAGAGACTAGAGAGATCAGAGAGAGAGAGCAGAGAGAGACTAAGGGACCAGAGTGAGATATATAGGGCTGAAAACATTCAAAACAGAGTTTGTATACATTAATTCGCATTCATGAGATATTTCTACTGTAGTGTTTTTGAAGGAGCTGCCTCTCTTTACAAGGACACATTTCTACCACATAATTTCACCTCCTCAACAACATAACTCCAACTGTTTTCAGCTCCATCAACGCAACTTCCAGGAAATATTGCCACCATTTTGTTTCACACCGCTGACGTCAGCTTCAGTCCTCTCCACACGTCCGGTATTTTTTTCTTTCTCTGGTCTCTGTCTGGTCTCTGCCTGATCTAGATTTGGTCTCTCTTTGGTCTCTTTCTCGGTCTCTCTCTGGTTTCTCTTTCTAGTCTCTCTGTTCTCTCTCTGGTCTCCCTCTGTTGTCTCTCTGGTGTCGCTCTATAGTCTCTCTCTGGTGTCTCTCCGGTCGTTCTGTGGTTTCTTTTTGGCCTCTCTCTTGTCCCTCTCTGGCCTCTCTCTGGTCTCTCTCTGGTCCCTCTCTGGTCCCTCTCTGGTCTCTCTCTGGTCTCTCTCTGGTCAGTCTCAGCCTCAGTCCTCTCCACACGTCCAGTCCTCTTTCCTGTTGAATGTGACTCATGAATAATATATTGTAAGAGGCAAATGTTTTATGATAAGCTCCATTGAATCGTGAACTGGCAAAGCGAGTGAGAACCAGCCCAGGGGAGTCGCTCTCTCGCCCTGCCCAAGTCGGAGCTTGTCTGTGTGGGCATAAATTAGTCTGACAGTGCCCTTCCTCCAGAGACCAGTGCTCTGACGAACTCTCGGCCCTGCAGTGGTAGCTCACAGTAATACTCCTAATTACAGGCTAATTATTCAGCATGTGTCCAGTGTTCTGCACCAAACGCCCCTTTACACTAAAGCAATGCAATAAACACATGTATTATATTAGCTGCGGTCTTCGAACCAAGCAAATACAGCCACAAGAAACCAATAATGAGCAGATGTGGTTTGTGTGAATGTGAAGAGAAGTGGAAGCAAGAGCGAGTGGAATGAGGAGCTGAATCTACAGCCTCAGTCCTCGATCGACAGCCTCAGTCCTGGATCTACAGCCTCAGTCCTGGGTCTACAGCCTCAGTCCTGGATCTACAGCCTCAATCCTGGACCTACAGGACCTACAGTCTCAGTCCTGGACCTACAGTCTCAGTCCTGGACCTACAGTCTCAGTCCTGGACCTACAGTCTCAGTCCTGGGTCTACAGCCTCAGTCCTGGATCTACAGCCTCAGTGCTGGAACCAAATAGAATAAACGCATGTATTATAATAGCTGCAGCATTGAACACATAATGAGCAGATGTGTTTGTGTGAATGTGTGGAGAATTGGAAACAAGAGAGAGCGAAATGAAGAGCTTTTGTCAGAGAATTAGTAGCAGTGCAATGTCGGGAAGCAGCTCGGAGAAAGAAGGAGCAGGTGAACAAGCCGCGAAGAATCTCAAACTGTGTACAAACAGGAACAAAGACTTACAAGAGATTCAAAGATAAATGGAAGGATTCCTAATTTACTTAACAGTAGGACATGTCATTTTATCTCCAGCACTTGGAAATCGTATTTGTAAAAATGTTTTTTTACTATTCAAATTAGTGGGATTCTGAAACATTTTCAAAAAAGTTGTTCTTCACTTGTTTAAGTAAAAGCAGTCCTGGTACGCGATGTCACGCCATCTCTCCATGCTCCAAGAATGTGCTTTTAGTGCACCGGTACTATGACTGGTACTATAGACTGTAGTCTAAGACTGGTACTATAGACTGTAGTCTAAGACTGGTACTATAGACTGTAATCTATGACCGGTACTATAGACTGTAGTCTATGACTGGTACTATAGACTGTAGTCCATGACCGGTACTATAGACTGTAGTCTATGACTGGTACTATAGACTGTAGTCTAAGACTGGTACTATAGACTCTAGTCTAAGACTGGTACTATAGACTCTAGTCTATGACCCATACACTAATTTGCACATCCATTTTAATTCTTTAGCTCCTCCGCTGCACATGCATCACTTTTGCCGCTGCATGTAAACAACTAAAAGTTATACGTGCAATCATAGATCTTCAGTTCAAATGCAATGGAAACATAGCCTACTATGCTCCCCGAGCTTCAGAGAAGTAAAAGAACAAGGTCAGAGTCAGAGGACTCGCTGACGCCAGAATGAGATGGCTGCAGGTCAGACGCAGGCAAATGAAAGCAGCACTTGTGCCTCGGTTATTCACGATCATGCAAGTAGCATCCAGGTCAAGACAGATATATATATATATAACCCTATATATAACCCTATATATATATATATATTATATATATATATATATATATATATATATATATATATATATATATATATATATATATGTGTGTGTGTATATGTACCTATACCTGTATACCTATACCTATAAACTGTATTGAGAATTATGTTGTGCTTTAAAATATAGGTACCCCATCTTTAATATAATCCTCCTGCTCCTCTATCGCAGCAGTCAGCTTAAGCAGAGCCCTCATTCATTCTTATCTTTGCAACTGGAGCAATTACAGGCAGCTGCAGCCAAAGTCCAGGTCCAGCCAAAGATCCGGGTCCTCAGAGACTGACCCGGTCCCCTCCACACTGTGATGTATTCAGCCTGGTTTGTGTTTGCCCATTGAGCAGATTACACACCTGTGGAGTCAGTGTAAGAATAGCTTTGTGGACGTGAGCTAAACACAAATGTATGAATTGCAAATGTGAGCTGGAGAGGCTGAGGAGAAGTGATGTTTGGAGGTTTGACCAGATCAGGCCTTTAGCTGAGGACCTGGGATCTGCAGGAGGGGGAGGGGGACTGGGTTTATGCGAGAACGAGGTCTCTGCGTCAAAGATATGTTCTGAGCCTGAAGCAAAACAGAGACACTGAAGTAAACACTCAACAAGATGTACCGATGGGACAAAGCGGTTTAGTCTTTTTCAAGAACTATTGCATTATTTTCTCATTCCAAGGGATACACGGTTTGTCTCTTTTAAAACAAGATACATTTGCTAATTGTCCCATTGGAAAATTATGTTTTAAGGCAGAATGTTCTCAGATACATTTTGCCAAATTTGAGAAAGTTTAGACTTAATTTTTCATCACAACTTGCAGTGCACACAAATACTGCTTCAAACTGGGGAGAGTCAGACAAAAAGGGGTTGTTAGAATTGTATTTAATGATCGCTACTGCATAAATCACTTTAAAAAAATGTGAAGACATTATTTACAAGAATTACATTTATTGCTATCGACATGAAGTGTCGTTATGATTTAGTATTTAGACCCTGGCCGAGCAGAAAAGGAAATGAAAATAGAGATTATGAGATGAAATCCCCAGGGGCCTAGAACCTGGAGGTGGTGGCTAAGAGGAGGGTTGGAGCTGGGGAGGAGGAGGGTTGCTGCATGAACAAGAGCTTGAGTGGCTGATTGTTGATGCGGTGCAACAGCAGGGGGAGGACTGAGAGCAGGGCGCTTGCTGCCCTATGGTAGCCGCTTTTACACCGAGCGAGGATGTTGTGCGACGTGTATCTTGCGTGTGCTGCAACACACATGCGAATATTCACGCTCTTCCTTGAACTCATTGTGAGGCCGACTGTGAATGCCCCAAACATCATTGAGTCTCTCTGGGGAAGATCTCAAACCTAAAGTTCATGCAAGGCGGACCAGGAAGTTACTGGAACGGGAGGTTTTTTCCCAAGAAGAATGTGCAGCTTCAACATCAGAGGAGAAATACCCTCATCTGTGTATGTGTGTGTGTGCGTTAAAATGTCTACTCTCTCTTAATCTACTGTATGAAAAGTCCTTTTTAAATACACAATATACAAATCGATTTGACTTCTGCTAGAGTCTGTAAACTAAATAGGTATTTGGCACTCAGTTAGAAGCGTTTGAATTAAAAAGAAAAGCAGCCAAATGCAAAACACATATATCTTCAAGATACAAGATAGCCAACCTAAAGCTTTCCTCTAGCTTTAGGATGGCTACGCTTAGTGCTGCTAGGCGTCAGTCCTCAAACACATAAAATTTGTCAAAAATCAGAAAATCCTTGGGAGATGTGTTTTTAGGTTAAGCTTAAATTTATGACTAATCATATCATATCTAATGGACCTTGCAGATGGGGAAACTGATCTCCAACAGAACAAATGTATTGGTTAGATATAGATATCAGACCAGTTCAATTGGGAAAAAGGGGCCGAAGGGATAGCTCCCCGATCAGAACCTACTCTGATCCAAGAAAAAATATGAAACAAACTGAAAGAAGGTACCAGAAATGGTTTGATTGTAAACCACACAGCTCTAGAAGGGCTCTTGCATTGGCGTCCCGGTCACATTTAATTAACAGTGATTGAGGAGGGCCAAAGACTTATACGCAGGCAGCTGGGGGAGATAGCCATGGTGGAGCTGGTGGAGCTGACACTGATGGACTGGAGGACGAAGGAGCCATTCACGCTGAGGGGATAAGGCATCTTCACAGTCTGTGAGTTTCTAGGATACATCTACGCTAACCTGGAGAACAGAGGCAAGAACATTGGTCATGCCATGATGGGACCAATCCAGGAGTGCTACATGACCAAAGGATCAGACTGCACCGTGAAGCTGAGGCCTGCAATAGTCTACGGACAACTGGTACGTCTACATGTTGTCATTACAGACAAGATGGGGCAGCCCTGGTCCGAAGGCCCCCTCCACTACCGGGGCAGAGGCAGGCCTGCATGGAGAGACTACATCACCGTGGCCGAGGCCAGAGACAACAATGCGCACCTGATCATCGCCATTGCCAGGGGAGCTGAGGAGCTGTCTGCCTGTGGATTTGTCCATGCTAGGGTAAGCCCTCCAGTACTCAAGGCTGAACCAGTGGAGCGAGCAATAGAGCCAAGAAAGGCTGGGCCCGTAGATCGACCAACAGACCCAAGAAAAGCTGCCCGTACGTGGAGTGGAACACTTAGGAAGAATAGGGGCTCCCCGTACACTATCCCCACTAGGAAGTCAGGGGACTCCCGTGGTCCCATCTCTACTAGGAGGTCAATCCCTGATAGAAGGCCAAGAGTCCACTGTCAGGCTGCTACTAGAAAGCCAGGGGATCCAAGTTATACCCATGCTAGCTGGCCGAGAGGTCCCCATCATCATACCTCTGCTAGAAAGCCAGAAGATACTAAATTTCCCCGCCCTTCTGGGAGGCCAAGGGATTCTCCTTATCCTTTTCCTGCTAAAAAATCTGGAGACTCCCCTTACCCTGTCCCCACTAAAAGGTTCAGGTATAATTCAATGGAAATACCGCTAGACTTTGAAAGAGAGGTTTCAGTCGTCCTGCCAATGCCTAGGTTGAACGAGGAACCTAGCTTTAACTTTCAAGGTCTGGTGCCATCGCCACCACCGTCCCCTGAACCTCTGAGCCCACCACACTGGTGTGCTCCAATAGAAGATGCTGTGTTCCTTTCCGATGCGGCTGTGGCCTTGCCTGAACCTGGGGCTATGGTCGTGACGGCACTCGAGACCATGGTCCTACCTAGACCCGAGACCATGGTCCTACCTGGACCCGAGACCATGGTCCTAACTGGACCCGAGGTCATGGTCCTACCTGGACCCAAGGAACCAATACCTGAGTCACTGACTATGGTTACATAGCCACACATTGTTATGAGGACTTTGTCAGGGAGTTCAACAGCCTCCTGGAAGAAGAGTGCCAGCCTGTAGCTATGTCAAAGCCTGTAGCTATGCTGGAGCCTGAAGCTATGCCAGAGCCTGTAGCTATGTCAGAGCCTGTAGCTATGCCAGAGCCTGTAGCTATGTCAGAGCCTGTAGCTATGCCAGAGCCTGTAGCTATGTCAGAGCCTGTAGCTATGCCAGAGCCTGTAGCTATGCCAGAGCCTGTAGCTATGCCAGAGCCTGTAGCTATGCTGGAGCCTGAAGCTATGCCAGAGCCTGTAGCTATGCTGAAGCCTGTAGCTATGCCAGAGTCTGAAGCGTGCCACGGGATCAAATCCTCTTGGATTCTAAGTGACAATACTTCGTTTCAAAAGAAGGATGTAACACAAAAAAACATTGTATAATTATATGTGAAACGTAAGAAAATGCATTGAACAATGATTTTTACTGTCAGTCTGTGATTGAATTACATTTGATGGGATTGGGTCAAAGGTCATTTAACTGGGTCAAAGGTCATTTAACTGGGTCAAAGGTCATGTAACTGTGTCAAAGGTCATTTAACTGGGTGAAGGTTCATACCATGGAGTGACCAAATATGTACTTCCTTCCTGCTATGACTAAACATGGGCTTCCTTCCCTGCCCATATATACACTACAATTAAAATACAATTTTTTCTTGTATAGCCCTAGGTCACAACAGAAGTCATCTCAGAGGACTTAACAAAACCATTGAAATCACCAACACAGGTCAGAGAATCAACAGTTAAAACACATGAAAAATATAAAGCACACACAGAAAATGTCCATACATGTTGAAGAATGCTAAAGTGTCCTGATCATCACCAATCCTTTCTGTTGGACACTAACTGTCCAACAAGACCCTCCTGCATCGACAAGGAAAAACTCTTAAAAAACCCAGTGGGAAAAAGTGAGAAACCTTGGGGAGAACTAGGGAAACCCACAGGGAGGGAGACCCATTTGAGAAAGGGATCCGCTCCTCCGGACGGACAGGCTAATGATCTAGGACCTAAGCTAGCTACAGAACGTGGACCAGTGGCCGCTGAACGTGGACAGGTCCGGTGCAGGACTGAAGCACTCCCAGGCGGGTCGGGCGGGGCAGTCCGCAGGTGTAGATGGAGGAGGCCAGGCTCAGAGATCCCCGTCATTGTACATGTACTTCCTGAATGAGGTCATCCTTATGTCTATGGACTTTCCCCGTGTGTGGACTTGATCGCAGATCAATCACTGAGTAAAAGAAAGTGCAGAGAAGCGTGTTGGGGCAGAGAGGGTCCAGTCGCCTCAGAACTGCTCACGGTACAAACTCCTTTAATGAGGAGACTCCCCCGAGGGTCTCACAGAAGGAGAAGTCCTTTTGGTATCGTCGGAATCATTTCACAGCGTCTCTTTGCAGTAGCACCAGTATGATACACAAAGTATAGATACATGTATTGCTGATGACGCGTCCTGTGGCAACTCTACAGCTCACAACTGGTCTGTCGAAAAAAAAACGACAAAAAAAACTGGTCTGTCGGGTTGATAATGGAAATAATAAATTTAATTTAATACATGTATCGTACTGTATTTAATATGATTAACAATAGTGTGTTCAAACGAAATATTTAATTAGATCGATTTTTTTCCCCATTTTCCATTATTAACCCGACAGACCAGTTGTACGCTGTAGAGTTGCCACAGGACGAGTCATCAGCCTAAGTCAGCAGCCGCGGAGGCTGCTATGAAAACATTAGCATTGTGGTTTCACAGGAGCAGTTGACTGCTTAAACTAAACTTTGCACAAAACTTTGACTCTTAAAACCCACATGTGACAAAACATTCGTTTCTTAATTCGTTCCTATTTTAACTTTTAAATAAATTCACGGTCCGCCATCTTGGTTTGCTTCGGCTGCCGTGAGACGCGCATGCGCAGGTTTGCATTACATCATAAACAGCTGAGGCAGTGCATCTCTTCAAGACAGTGTATCTCGGCGTTACACCGGAAGCCCGGGCTAGTCCCCCCTCCCCCCTGCTGCCCCTCCTGCACCTAAGTCCCGTCCACTTCCGTGACATCTACTTCCATAAACAGAGACATCAGAGTTACTGCCACTGGATAAAAACAGCTGACGGCTAACAACAAACGGCTAAAAGCTAGTGGTCATGAGGCTGACGGCTAACCGCTAATGCACGCTGCCTCTGAGGCTAAAGGGTGAGGGTCAGGGATGAGAGACACCAGAATTAATGAGGCAAGACACTTCTCCCACATGGTTCTGAACGGGTGGTGGTTAGAGGGGCTGGCTTCGGTTGGCAGCCTCCGTAGTCTGCCCCAGGGCAGCTATGGCTACAGTAGTGGCTGATCGTACCACCATAAATGGTGTGAATGAATGAATGAATGTGACCAGTGGAAAGGAGAGTTTTGTCTCTGATCATGGGTTTCTGTCCCTGACTGGATCTCTGGCGCCCCCTGGAGGATCAGCTGGATGCAAAGCCTCGAGACCACAGACTCCAGTGTGCGGCTGCCAACCGTTTGGAAGCGATGCCACATGAACCCCAAACAACAACAAAACCACGTGTGATGTTTTTTCATAAATCTCATTCTTTCACTGTTTCTGGTTCTTGGTGTTTTTGATCCGGACAAACCGTCTCAGAAAAACATGACACTCGCAGGTTAAATACAAAAAAAATACAATCTGCAGAAAACAGTTCAACCGTGGTGAGTTTAGGATTTTAGAAAAGTGTAGGAAGTATAAAAACCTACAGCTGCTCCTTTGATCATGTCCAGAGAAGGTTCTAGAGAAAAGTCTGGCTCCATCTTTCCATCAGATTTGTTTCAAATTAAAGTGAAAAACAAGAGAACCAGCCTCACTCAGCCAATCAGCTCTAAGCCCAAAGCCTCAGTTTGTGACTCTCAGGGTTCTTTTGTGCTCATACAATTTTTTTGTTTTGTTTTTTTTTCAGAAGATAAAGACCCTGACCCTTGATCTAGTCTCCTTCCACTTCTCAGCTTTTGCACAGCGTTCACACCACCACGGGAAAACATGTGGTGCTAGTGCCCGGCCAGTAGGAGGCAGTGGAACTTTAAAACACGACACACACAACCCTGAGCAGTAGGCAAGGCAAGTGTATTTGTATAGCACAAGTCATACTCAAGGCAACTCAAAGTACTGAACAAAATAAGAAAGAATTAAAATCATAAATAATCACAGAACATTAAAAAGAAAGATGAAAATATACAATCCCTCAGGTGTATGCACAGCTAAGCAGAACTGTCTTT
Source organism: Knipowitschia caucasica (assembly GCA_964034765.1). Taxonomy (NCBI): domain Eukaryota; kingdom Metazoa; phylum Chordata; class Actinopteri; order Gobiiformes; family Gobiidae; genus Knipowitschia; species Knipowitschia caucasica. Next base: position 8,017,059 of record OZ035838.1, on the reverse strand, counting down.
AAACTGGTTTTAAACATTGTCAGAGAGGAGGCCAGTCTCACATCTTCAGGAAGATTGTTCCAGATTTTAGCAGCATGAATCTGAAAAGCAGCCTCCCCATGTTTAGTTCTGACTCTGGGCACTAACAGGAGTCCAGTCCCTGTGCTCCTCAGAGTCCGGGCTGGTTCATATGGGACTAACATGTCACTAATATATTTTGATGCGAGGCCATGGAGAGACTTGTACACAAGCAGAGCTGTTTTAAAGTCTATTCTCTGAGCCAGGGGTTCCCAAAGTTTTTAGCCCGCGACCCCCATCATAAATGCGCTGCTCCCCCGCGACCCCCCACCTCAACAGTCCTTCCCGTCAATGAGCATGTATTTCCTTGATACGGAGTAACACAGAGACTCGCGCCACTACTGAGCTGCACTGTCCAGCCCAAAAAAGGAGGCTTGCGTATTTTTACTCACGTAGTGACACAGTGATGGGCTTGGTGGGCTCCCTTCTCAGCAGAAGTGGAGCGCATTTCTTGCGGCTCGCCCTCTCTGTTCTCATACCGCGGTAAAGTGGCCCGGCTTTTCGGAGTCAGCGGTAAAGAGGTCCGCACATAAAAAGCGGGCGGCCGCTTTCTGCTGTTACTTTATGCGCTTCATCCCCGCGGCTTCTTTTTCCAAAGTTACTGTAAGCAACAGCATAAAGCAGCCACCCGCTTTTAATGTGCGGACCTCTTTACCACTGACTCCGAAAAGCCGGGCCTCTTTACCACCCTCTTCTACCGCTGCCTTCTCTCCCTCCGCTGCCCTCTCTCCCTCTCTTCGCACCATCAGCCTGACCTCACATGTGACTTTTCTCCCCCTCCGGGTTTTTCTGTTGTGGATATTAACCACGTTTCATTTTAAAGCAGGTATTATTTGTTTGAAGCCTCCAAACACCTTTAGTTTTAGCAAACAACAGCAGGACACGCTTTGTCGCTGCGTGACGTAAGCTGCGTAACTTGATTTTGACTGACGCTGTCAATGACTGGACAAAATTACAAACGTAATTTAAATATTTTATATTCTCCTAACACAATTTAACAAGTAGTTCTTTTGAATCAAATCAAATGCTAAATCAATATTTAAGGGCTATTAATTAGCAAAATGTTTTTTTTTTTTTTTTGGAAATCATCTTGCGACCCCCCCCAGGGGTTCCCGCGACCCCCCGGGGGGTCGGGACCCCCACTTTGGGAACCACTGCTCTGAGCCACAGGAAGCCAGTGCAGAGACCTGAGAACTGGACTAATGTAATCTTACTTCCTGGTTCTAGTCAGGACTAATATAATCATACGTCCTAGGACTCGAGCTGCTGCATTTTGAATGTACTGCAGCTGTTTTACAGCCTGTTTGGACAGACCTGTGAGCAGGCCATTGCAGTAGTCTAACCTAATGGAGACAAAAGCATGGATAAGAATCTCCAAGTCTGCTTTAGACACTATGTTTTTGATCCTGGCGATGTTTTTTAGGTGGTAAAAAGCTGCTGATGTTACTGATTTGATGTGGCTATTAAAATTTAAGTCTGAGTCCAGTATTACCCCTAGATTTCTGACCTTGTTTGAAGGTTTTAGGGAGCGAGACTGTAGGTGACAGATGACGCTCTCTCTTTGTTTCTGGACTAAAGTCAATTATTTCAGTTTTGTCTGCGTTTAGCTGAAGGAAGTTGCTTTGCATCCACTCACTGATCTGTTGGATACAGTGAAGGAGTGAGTCCACTGGTCCATGTTCTCCTGCAGTCAGTGAGACATAGATCTGAGTGTCGTCTGCATAGTTGTGATAGGACACTTTGTTTCTGCGTATTAACTGACCTAACGGCAGCATGTAAAGATTGAACAGAAGAGGTCCCAGGATCGACCCCTGTGGTACTCCACAGGTCAGGGCCATATGATCTGAGACGCAGTCTCCAATCTCCACAAAGTACTTCCTGTCTTCAAGGTAAGACTTGAACCAACTTAGGGCGATGCCAGCGACGCCGACCCAGTCCTCTAGTCTCTGCAAGAGGATCTCATGGTCGACGGTGTCAAAGGAAGCACTCAGATCTAACAAGATTAAGATTGAGACTTTGCCTGCGTCAGTGTCTCAGTGCTGTGGTGGGGTCTAAAGCCGGACTGAAACATATCCAATGAGTTGTTGATTATAAGAAATCTAGTAAGCTGTAGGTAGACAACTTTTTCAAGGACTTTCCCCATAAATGGCAGATTTGAGATGGGACGATAGTTGTTAAGTACCGTAGCATCCAGACTGCTCTTTTTTAGCAGGAGCCTGATGACTGCAGTTTTCAGGGCCTTTGGGAATATTCCAGAATGAAGGTACATGTTTACTATTTGTGTGAGTGAACGTAACAGACTGCTCAGAACAGACTTCAGAAATCTAGTGGGTAGTACATCCGGCTGCATGTGGAGGAGCTCAGACTGGAGATTATCTCTTGGACATTTTTATCACCTACAGGTGCAAAGTGAGTTACCTCAAAGTGCCTTTCTGGCTGTTGGATGGTTATCTGTGGATTGGAGACAATGGCGCTTGTCATTGAAAAAAATTGCAAACTCATTACATATACGTTTGGAAGTTAGCTCTAATGGCATCTGAACAGGGGGCTTTGTTAATCTATTAACTGTTGAGAACAGAACACGCAGATTGTTACTAAAGCCTTCAATCATTTCAGAAAAATACCTTTCTGTCGCACTACGTAGCACCCGGTTAAACTCGCACAGCCAATCTTTGAAGATCTCGTAGTCAACCTGGTTGTTGGACTTGCGCCACTTCCGCTCGGCCCTCCGGCACTTTCTCTTCTGTGCCCTGACCGAGTCTGCTTTAGCCCACGGCGCCTTCTGCTTATTTTTCACTATTTTAACCTTCACAGCAGCAATGGTGTCCAGAACATTCAAAACACTAGAGGTGACAGACTTAAAGAACTTCTCACCCCCGCTCCTTAAGGCTTACGTCACTCACATTTCCTGTTCAAATCTTCCTCCAAATGGGCGTAGCCTGGAGGACTAAAGCCCAACGCACACCGAAACGCCTTGACGCGCGGCAAAAGAGCCGCCTCCTTTATTTTCTATGAGAGAACGCACACCAAGGTTGCAGTGACGCGCGGCGACGCTGGACCGGGCGCCACGATTCAGTTTTGTTGAATCCAGACGCGGCGCCGCGGCTGAAACTGTCCCTCCAAGCACCCGTAGTTTTCTTCTTCTGCGCTTCTTATCACGTAGCTGTGAGCGCGGTCTCAAATTTACACACTTGTCGGCGCTATTGCTCAAGTAAACCGGTCACAATGGACGAGGAAAGCTTGATAACCCAAGTACAGCGTTACCCAGAGCTATTTAACCCACAGAATCCTTTTTATAAGGATATCGTGCGAAAGGAAATTGCCTGGAGAGCAATTTCACTTGAAATTGAATGTACAGGTAAGCTAACAATAGGTAATTGTAGCTATTTTATTAAAATATTAGTAGAAACTTCCAAACGTCACTCACCCATTTCATCTGCGATCAGCTGGAAAAGGACGCTAGCCAAGGCGTTCCGGTGTAATTTGACACATGTCATGAACGCGCGTCAAATGACGCGCCGCGAGGCGCTGCGTTTCGGTGTGCGGTGAGCTTGAAGGGGACAGGGGGGGGGGGGCAATAGTGACTTCTGATATAGTGACTAAAACTCCAATATTCAACAACAACGCTATTAACGCTACACAATTATTTATAATACAAACAGCTATGCTATTAAATATCTACCTAAATGCTAATTGCAAACCTGACAATTGATGAAAATACTCTCTATACTATTCCTTGCTTCCTTCGCTAGTGGGGTGTGAATGAGACTGGGCCATTCACGCTCACTGGGCGGCAGGGCAACTGATTCACTGCAGACATCAGGTATCACTGCTGCGCCAATGTTGGTGCCAGATTCAAAATTCAAATGTAGTAAATACAGGTTGCCTGCAGATGGCGCCTCACAGACGGTTTTAGGCAGAAAGTTTAACTTTCAACCAATTTGCTCTAAAGTGACAAAATTATGACCAGGGTATGTACACAACACTATTGGACATTTATACAGTTTATCAGCAAAATAAAGTGGATTTGAGGGTGAGTTGTCCTATAAACTTCTATTTTGGATCAAATATCCATGCATGGGTGATAAAATGGACTGAAATGGACAAACAGGTTGAAAATGATTGAATGAAAGAAGCAAAAGCCATGAGATCACAAACTCCATCTCTGAGCACTTCCCTGCAGGTCAGCTTTGTCCAGCCTCCTTCCAGTCCCCCCAGGGAAGACCCACAGGGGGCGCCGCAGATGTCTCTCTGTGTGAACTCTCGTCTTGCTCTGGTATCCCTCTGGTCTCGCTCTGGTCTCCCTCTGCCAACTTTCCATGAGATGCTAACAGTGAACCCGCCCCTACAGAACCACAAAGCTGTTCCCAGAGCCAAACCCCAAACCAGGGCTGTTCCATCTACTCTACACACACTCCCTAAGTGACCAAAGTGACAGAATTCTGGAACCTGGTTTTAAATAGGACTGGACTCTCGACCAGACCCAAGGCGAGACTGTGAAGACTGCAATCAGGTAAATATTAAGTTCATACTTATACAATAAAATATGCAATGTTTTTTTAATCAAAGTAGTATTTATTAGTATGTATACATTATTACTTCTCTCTGCTCTCCCTGGTCTCTATTCTCTCTCCTTGGTCTCTCTATTTTCTCTCTCTGGTCTCTCTCTGGTCTCCCTCTGCTCTCTCTCTCTCTGCTCTCTCTGCTCTCCCTGGTCTGTCTGTTCTCTCTCTCTGGTCTCTCTTTCTGGTCTCTCTTTGGTCTCTCTCTGCTCTCCCTGGTCTGTCTGTTCTCTCTCTCTGGTCTCTCTTTCTGGTCTCTCTCGCTGTTCTCTCTCTGTTCTCTCTCTGCTCTCCCTGGTCTCTCTATTCTCTCTCTCTGGTCTCTCTCTGGTCTTTATTATTATCATTATATAGTGCATTTTACAGACAGATCCATAAAGCCATTTGATAATTAATGTGTCATTTGTCTTTCACTCCACACACAGAGTGGAAGTGTGGTCCCTACAGGAGTCTGACCTAGTGTACGTGTTTTTAGTGGTAGGGCGAACCGGAACACCTGGAGAAAACCTATGCAGACACGGAGAGAAAATGCAAGGCCCTGTCTGGAGGCAGAGTTGGACACATGACTCTCTTGCTGTGAAGAGTTTCTGACTGTTTTCCCACTGGGTTTTTAGAGTGGTTCCTCTCTGATGCGGGAGGGTCTAAGGACAGTGACGATCCGGGACATTTTCCGAGACATTCCCGTTGGACAAATGGTCATTTGTTTTGATTGTTTTTCTTGTGTTCATACTGATTGATTCTCTGATCTGTGTTGGTGAAAAGACAGCTTTGTAAAGGGTTGGAGCCTAATAGTAAATTTCTACAACGGTTTGGCGTATTCAATTCAATTTATTTCATTCTTGTATAGCCCTAAATCCAAACAGTAGTAATCTCGGAGGACTTTAAGTTCAATATACTACATGTATCCGCACTCGGAAATGCTCTCTTCAGGCTCTTTAAGAAGCTGTGAAGTTGGGGATAATTGTGTCTGAGCCTGTTTAACACCACTGTATCTCTCTCTCTCTCTCTCTCTCTCTCTCTCTCTCTCTCTCTCTGTCTTTTCTCTCTCGGCTCTCTCTGGACACAGCAGCCACTTCAGCTCTTGTCTCTTGTGTCTCCTGCCTCAGACTGCACCTCTTCCATCCTTCCAACGTGATCCAAACCCCACAGAATCCCACCGCAGCAGAGGGCTCCATGTTTGTGTCCTGGGACAGTGTTCTGCAGTAGCCAAAAAGCTGGACTGAAGATCGAACAGCAACTATTGTCTCTGAATACAATGGATTTAAAGGAACAATACGTTAAAAAAAATATAGCCGAACGTGGTACTGCACTCTCCATGACTCAGGTTGCCAGATATGCAGACAAATCCAGTTGGGACCATAACAGCCGAACAGCAACAACAATCTATAACCAACACCAACACAAAGGCCCAAAAATAAATCCTTATTGTATTCCTTGTTTTGTCATGAATTATTTGAGAATCATAACAAGAATTTTTTATTTTTGCCGCCACATGGTACTTTACCTGTGATATCAGCTCGACACTGTGAGTTCTGGCAACCCGGATCCCAGACTTTCTCATTTGGTGAAACAGTGGAGGGCGGGACATTGAAATGAAAACAATAACAAGATGTAGGGGCTGTAAATTTGATAATCTGGCTTGAACTTCTGTTATGAGTTCAAGAAGTATTTGAAAAGAGCATGTTTTATTAATGCCTTTTGTCGGATTAGGGCCGTTTAAGGATGACTTGACATGAAAATCTCACATATTGCTTTTCCAAGATGAATGTGAGAAATGCAGTTGTGTGTATATATTTCCTCTATCAGAGTCTGTGCAGCTGTTTCCACTGACGCTGTGAACAAAAAGCAAAGATTCAATGCATTCTTGTATAGCCCTGAATCACAACAGCAGTTATCTCAGAGGGCTTTACAAAACCGTTGAATTCGCCAACAACAGATCAGAGAATCAATCAGTTCAAGCACAAGAAATGAAATGATAGAAAACACATGTATTGGTTCTTAAGGGGCAGAGACCAATGTCCAAAAATGGTGTTGAATTTTGAGTGTCCTGGATCATAACTGTCTTTAAATTAGACCCTCCTGCATCAGAGAGGAACAACTCTAAAACCCAGTGGAAAAGAGAGGGATTGAGAGAGGGATCCGCTCCCACAGACGGACGGGCTGTAGATCCAGGACTGAGGCTACGGCACGAGGACCAAGGAGGAGGCCGGGTTATAAACATTACTTTCCACAGTCGATCCTTGATTTGTGCATTTATTTATAGCCCAGAGAGAGAGACAAGAGAGCGGGAAAAGAAAGAGACCAGAGAGAGAGAAAAGAGAGAGAGAAAAGAAAGAGACCAGAGAGAAAGACTAGAGAGAGAGAGAAAAGAGAGAGACCAGAGAGAGAGACCAAAGAGGCAGAAAAGAGAGAGAGACTAGAGAGAGAGAAAAGAGAGAGACTAGAGAGACAGAAAATAGACAGAGACTAGAGAAAAAGAAAGGAGAGAGACCAGAAATAGACAAGAAAGAGACCACAAAGCAAGACAAGGGTGACTAGAGAGAGAAAAGAGAGAGAAAAGAAAGAAACCAGAGTGAGAGTCCAGAGAGACTAGAGAGAGAGACCAGAGAGAGACAAGAAAGAGACCAGAGAGAGAGACAAAGGAGAGAGACAGACAAGAGACAGACAAGAGAAAGACAAGAGACATATTGCAATTATTGGTGAATAAATGTTATTATATAAGCAACTTCCCTGTGCGTGTTTTTATTTCAAAGAACATTTTCCTGTAATCACTCTCCACTGTCAATCAAATGATTTATTGGCAATTAATGTGATGGGAAAAAGAGACAGCACATGTTTCATTAAGACCATAATGTTAATATTCCACATTCTCAGCTTTGTCCTTTGACGCTACTATTCATTATCACCTCGTTTACAGCGGCTGATTTATGGCTGCCACGGCAACACTAAATAAAAAGATGAAGAAAAGACTAAGGACACAGAGAATGAGATTAAATGAGAAGAGTGAGAAGTCTTTTCACTGTTTACATGTACTGTATCTCAGGCTTGAAGTAGATTGTTGTTCAAACTATGGTCCGGGGGCAAACCTCAGCATAAGAGGACATTCTCTCATCGGCTTTTAGAGCGACTATAGAGAGACGAGAGAGAAACTAGAGAGAGAGTCCAGAGAGACTAGAGAGAGACAAAAGAGAGAGAGCAGAAATATGCTCTAGGGACTAGAGAGAGATCAGAGAGAGACAAAAGAGAGAGAGCAGAAATAGGCTATAGGGACTAGAGAGAGATCAGAGAGACAAAAGAGAGACAAAAGAGAGAGACCAGAAATAGGCTATAGGGACTATAGAGAGAGATCAGAGAGAGACTTTAGAGAGACAAGAGAGAGAGACAAGAAATAGGCTATAGGGACTATAGGGAGAGATCAGAGAGAGACGTTAGAGAGACAAGAGAGAAACTAGAGTGAGAGTTTAGTTTAGTATTTATTTGAAGGGACAATGTACAGAGACATTAAGCTTGAAGACAGATATGTTCTGCACCAGATTTTAGCTAAACAGCTAGTTTCCATCTGCGGTCCCTGGTTATATACATAAAATACATACAGTACAATACAATTTAATACTACGGAAGCTTATCATGTTATTTCATGATACCAATTTATCATGTTATTTCATGATACTCAACTATCATGTTATTTCATGATACACAACTATCATGTTATTTCACGATACAAAACTTATCATGTTATTTCATGATACCAATTTATCAGAAGAAGCTGACAAAAAAAACAAGCTTCCGTATAATACAATTTCTTCTTGTATAGCCCTAAATCACAACCGTAGTCATCTCAGAGGACTTAACAAAACCATTGAAATCACCAACACAGATCAGAGAATCAACAGTTAAAACACATAAAGAATATAGAACGCATGTTGATAAATGTCCATACATGTTGCAGAATACAGTAACATGTACAATCCAAAAGAAATACCATCACAAACACACTCTGATACAGACTCACACACACACATTTAGCCTTATTCCTTTTTGCTAAAACCACACCTCCTTCACAGCATCACACATGCACAATACATCTACTCAGTCACATGTCATTAACACAACCATACATTCAGATCATATAGTTTAACTGCACATTCAGGGCATTTCAAATCTCATCATACAGAGTCCAGAGAGAGACCAGAGAGAGTCAAGAGAGAGAGACCAGAGATAGGCGAGAGAGTCTGTAGAGAGACGAGAGACAGACTAGAGTCTACAATTGTTGCAAACCACATTTCGAAATTGAGGTGGCTATAAAAAACACAAAAATTGCAAATTGTTAAACTGATTCAAATTAGTCTCCAACAGAAAACCGTCCTGGCACCGTCCCACCGCTGGCCCGTCCACAGCCATTTTCAGCCTGGAGCTTCCCCCAAAACCCAGGTCCCTCGGGGGGATAGAGCTTACAGGCCTCTCCAGAAGCAGCCAGAGCACGAGCCCAGAGCTGCTGCAGGGAGTCCCATCACCGCTGCACAGATGGAGAGGCCAGGCCGCAGCCAAACGGATTAATCTCCTCGCTGCGTCAAAACAGAGGTTGTATCAGGGCAAGAATTTTGTCCAGTTTTGTTCAAAGAGTTTAATGCAATTAACCGTGGCCAAATTCGGAAAATGAAACATATTTATATCCAGTTGTTTTGTCATTTGCCGTTTTAACCACAGTGGAACATATGTGCTAAAGAATCCAGTGTGCACAAGAGACGGATGAACGCAGAGGAAAAGGAATGACTGTAGGAGGAGTTCACATAGAGAGGCAAAGGTACTGCAAAAGTACTAATACTGCACCACACAGTCTGAAACCCTGGACTCCCTGGACCTGAGCACTAATCCAGAGACTGAAAATGTTCCGATTCCCCATTCCGATCTCTACGGACCAATGGCTCCTATATGTGTTTGTTATTATTGTGTTGTGTTGTGATTGAATGTACATGTCGCTCAAATGCAGTAGATCCAGCTCCAAATAGACTGGATTTTCACTTCTCAGTCTGCACTCTCAAGGTTAAAACTGCATATTCATCAATCGCATGAAATGAGAGGGACCAGAAAGAGACTAGAGAGAGATACTAGAGAAAAAGACCAGAGAGAGACTAGAAAGAAAGACAAGAGAGAGACTAGAGAGAGAGAGATCAGAGAGAGAGACTAGAGGGAAAGAGATTAGAGAGAGACTAGAGAAACACCAGACAGAGACAAAAGAGAGAGACTAATGAGACTGAGATCAGAGAGAGACCAGAGAGAGACTAGAGACAGATTCTAGAGAGAGAGATCAGAGAGAGACTAGGGAGAGAGCGATCAGTGAGAGAGACCAGCGAGACACTAGAGATAGATACTAGAGAGAGAGAGCCGAGAGAGAGACTAGAGAAAAAGAGATTAGAGAGAGACCAGAGAGAGACTAGAGACAGATCAGCGAGAGAGATCAGCGAGAAAGACCAGAGAGAGACCGGAGAGAGACTAGAGACAGAAACTAGAGAGAGAGACCTGAGCAAGACCAGACAGAGACACGAGAGAGAGACTAGTGACAGAGTCTAGAGAGAGAGACCAGAGAGAGACTAGAGACAGAGTCTAGAGAGAGAGACCAGAGAGAGACTAGAGACAGAAACTAGGGAGAGAGACCAGAGAGAGACTAGAGACAGAAACTAGGGAGAGAGACAAGAGAGACCAAAGATAGTTTGTGGATAATTGGGTTTCGTGCTTTGTTAACGCTCTGTCTCTCTCTGTTTAAATATCCAAAAACCTAATTCAAAGTCCAAATACTTCCACACGCTCTGCCCGGCTGCTCAAAGACTAACTCCAGTTCACGCCACTTAACCAAAGTCCCTGCGTGTTGGTTCAGATGGTACGGTACATGGTGAAGCCTCTTAGCTCCTGAGCAGACAGACTGTGAAATCGGGCTGGCTCCACATGGTCCAGCTGTGCTCTCGCCGCCAAACAGCCACATTTACCAGATCCAGACATCCATCATGCGCCGGTTTGGGCCCATGATCCACTCAAAGCGCGAGAATCAAGCTACACCCGAGATTAGAGATGACACCGGAGGCTCGAGGGGGTGGTGCTCTGTGAGAGGTGGAAATGCATCCTCAGACCTGTTCAAAGGTCGACAGGAATCACAGTTTCTCATCTTTGTCGGAAAATACTATAGCAACTGAGGTCTGATTATTTTCTCATAAAGATGTCTTGAAGTGTCCCCTCGGGTCTCTCTCTCTCTGGTCTCTTTCTGGTCTCTCTCTTGGTTTATTTTCTAACCTCTAGTTTCATTTCTATTCTCTCTCTTTCTCTGGTCTCTCACTCTAGTCTTTCTCTATTCTCTCTTTAGTCTCGCTCTCTAGACTCTCTGATTTATTTAGTTGGTCTCCCACTGTAGTCTTTCTCTTGTCTCTTTCTCTGGTCTCTCTCCCTCCAGCCTCTCTTTCTAGTCTCCCTCTGGTCTCTTTTTCCAATGGTCGCCCTCTAACTCTGGTCTTTCTAAATCCCTAAATCACAACAGTATTTATCTATTAGGACTTCACAAAGTTGTTGATTCGCCAACACAGATCAGAGAATCAAACAGTTCAAACACAAGAAATGCAAAAATAAAAAAACAAACATAGAGCCATTTGTCCATAAGAGTCAATTATGATGGAATTATTCGGCCTTTCATTATAAACCAAAACTGCCTACAACGGAAGATGAATATGTATAGATAAAGTACATGATAATTAGTAGACTATATCCCCTTTGGGTTTCCCTCAGGTCAGCTCTATTTACCAAAGCAGCATCCCTGAATGCATGAAGGTGAAGGTCTCTCTCTCAAAAAAGTCAGGATTGTATATTACTACCCCATATGATATTTTTCCCTATTTTCTGATTTGATTCTCAAAGCCCAACAGAGTAACAGTCAGTCATGAAGTGCATCTGTTTTGAAAACATGCAGTCTCTAGATGTGCAAGGCTTGTCTAAAGACTTTCTGCTGTGATTGGAAACAGCAACTTTTACTCTTACTTACTATTTTTATACTTTGCTTGGTTGGAGCTTTAAAAACAACCAAAAATAATCATGCTTGTAGTTGTAAACAAGACAACATGTGCACAGGTTTGAATAGTATTAGTCAGACTGTAACCAGTACCAGGTCCTTCTTTAGAAGAGTAAAGAAGTGGAGTACTGTAGAGTAAAATAGAGTAGGGTAGGGTCGAGTAGAGAAGAGTAGAGAAGGGTAGAGTAGGGTAGGGTACAGTAGAATAGAACAGAGTAGAGTAGAGTTGGGTAGGGTAGAGTTGAGTAGAGTAGAGTAGGGTAGAGTAGGGTAGGGTATAGTAGAGTAGAGGAGAGTACAGTAGTGTAGAATAGAGTAGAGTACAGTAGAGTAGGGTAGGGTAGAGTGGTGTACAGTAGAGAAGGGAAGGGTAGAGTAGAGTACAGTAAAGTAGGGTACGGTATAGTACAGTACAGTAGAGTAGGGTAGAGTAGGGAAGATTAGGGTAGAGTAGAGTAGGGTAGGGTAGGGTAGAGTAGAATAGAGTAGAGTAGTGTAGAGAACAGTAGAGTACAGTAGGGTAGAGTAGAGTAGAGTAGAGTAGAGCAGAGTAGAGTAGAGTACAGTAGGGTAGGGTAGGGTAGAGTAGAGTAGAGTAGAGTAGGGTAGGGTACAGTAGAATAGGGTAGGGTAGAGTAGAGTAGAGTAGAGTAGAGCAGAGTAGAGTAGAGTACAGTAGGGTGGGGTAGGGTAGAGTAGAGTAGAGTAGGGTAGGGTACAGTAGAATAGGGTAGGGTAGAGTAGAGTAGAGTAGGGTACAGTAGAGTAGAGTAGATTAGGGTAGGGTAGGGTAGGGTATAGTAGAGTAGAGTAGAGCAGAGTAGAGTAGAGTAGAGTAGGGTAGGGTACAGTAGAATAGGGTAGGGTAGAGTAGAGTAGAGTAGAGTAGAGTAGGGTAGAGTAGAGTAGAGTAGAGTAGGGTACAGTAGAGTAGAGTAGAGTAGAGTAGAGTAGAGTAGAGTAGGTACGGTTAGAGTGGATACATTGTGATCTGATCCAAAACAACACAATAACTGAACATGGCAACATGAGAAGTGGTCCCAAAGCGGCTCCAGAGACACAGGTTCGGAGTCTGGCGCTCTCACGTCACAAACATGTTATTCTGGCCAGAGTTTCTGAGCTGTGTCTGTGTCTTGTTTGCTTCTGTGCGATGCCAGAGGAATCCACATTGTTGGGGCATACAGTAAATTGGCACAACACAGTTCAGTGAAGCCGCTCTCTCCCAACAGCAGCAGCATCAGCAGCATCAGCAGCATCATCATCATCATCATCAGCAGCAGCAGCAGCAGCAGGAGTATTTTATTACAGACTCGCCCTCCAAAATACGGACAAACTCAACATCCGTCTTCAAACATTGATTCAAGGTTGTGTATATGTGATACATCCACCCGAGAAATACAGGATGTTTGGCTGCTGCAATAACTCGAGAGTGAAGGAACAATCTAAAAAAAAAAACACAACTGTAGGTATTTGAAAAGTAAATGGGGTTTTATACAGCGTTGTGTCGTCTGTGCTTATCAAAAAATGGTTTCATTATAGACTGTTTCATTATAAGTGTCAATGTTGTATAAGCTACAACTGTCTATGTACATGAGTGTAGAATAAATACCTTTGCTCCAACTCTCTCTGTCTCTGATTTACTGACATAGATAGACAGATAGATAGACAGAAAGATAGATTGATAGATAGATAGATCGATACATACTTCATTGAGCACCGTAGCAGTAATTCAGGTGTCCAGCAGCAGCAAAAACATATCCATCCACACACACAAAACAAATAAATTGATCATTCTAAAAAGCTAACAATACTAATAATAAGAAACAGCACTCTAGGTCACAGCAGCAGAGGTGCAGAAGCCGCTGGGTGGGGTAAGACGGGTAAAAAGGTGGAGTAGCCGGTTCAGACCATTTTATCTGCTCTAGTCCACTGTAAAATGCTAAATGGTTTTTGGTTTTCCAAAAAGTTTGCATTCCTCCGGTGGATTTACGCCTGATTCGCTTGGTTCGGACCATGAATCCTCTCCGCTCTGGTCTGGACCAGTGTACAACCATGAACACTGTATTGCAGCAACATTTCAGGTAGAAAAAAAGCAAGAAAAATAACAATTGTAAAGCACAAAAAAACATCTGTTTCAGAGCTACTTAGGACTTTCTGCCATTTCCAGCGCATTCAAAAGAAAATACATGTAAGTAATCTCCTCTAGTCACATTCACCATTTTGGGCTTAAAAAATCTGTGTTTAATCTCTCTCTGTCATCCTGGTGTTTGTATTGTAATAATGTCTGTAATATATGAGCCATATTTGGATTGACCAATCAGATGCCCTAATTTGTGGGAAAACTCCAGCTTGCCTTTGCAAACATTGTAGCAACACGTCTGCCCCAGTTACGACGCCACGCTAACAGCATCAAAACAAATGCCCATATAAGGAAATTGGCTCCAGCTATCTTAAGTTCAAATATACCTCTTCCGCATTAAGCAAAGAATGCACACGCAAGCTAAATGCATATTGTCAAAAAGCATCCATTAAAGTGCAACGGTTTTATAGGTTGTGAATGTCAGGGGGGATTTACAGCTGTGTATTGATCGTCTAATGGGAATCGTCATTATCGACGGTGGGAAGCAGAAGATTCTGGCTCCCACTAAACATGAGTCATAAAGTGTTAGTCAATCCACGCGTCGATCTTTAAAGACGAATCGTGACCAAAACAAATACATAGAAACATAACTCTGGTATGGTGTGGATGAAAAGACTAGGGAGAACAGAAAGAGACCAGAAAGAGACTAGAGAGAGAGAGAGAGAGACAAGAAAGACACCAAATAGAGGCGAGAGAAAGAGGGACCAGAGAGAATCTAGAGAGAGACAAACAAGATGGAATAGAGGGAGACTAGAGAGCCCAAAGAGACCTGAGAGAGACCAGAGAGGCTAGAGGGAGTTAGACCAGTGAGAGGGACCAGAGAAAGACCAGAAAGACTAGAGAGAGAGACTAGAGAGAAACTAGCTAAAAAGACCAGAGAGGCTAAAGCGACACTAGAGAGAAACCAGAGAGAGATCAGAGAGAGACTAGAGAGAAACCAGGGAGAGACTAGAGAGAGAGACTAGATAGAAACCAGAGGGAGACCAGAGAGAGATGTGAACATTTTCCTAAATTGGCATAAGATTGTGAAGAAAACACAACAAATGTTGGGACGCTGACACTGCTGTTGCTTATAATGTTGCCACATGAATTGAAACAAATGTATTTATGTGCTTGACCAAGACTGCCATGACAGAAGCACGTACATGATGCCAGGGACAATGGATCCAAATCGATGGAGAGGCGGCAGATCCACGGAGGAAAGTGACGCCGCTAATTGCCGTCTGAGTAACAGTATGTTACATCAGCGCGTCACGTTCTCTCTATACAGAAGGCTTTATTTGTCCAACACAAAAGGCTTTGGAGCGTCTTCAGGCGTACAAATCAATACAAGACTCGATTATTCCTCCACAAGAAACACAAAATGGGGACCAAGCACGACAGATGTCACCCAGGAAGGGTTCACCGAGTGTGGGGAGAAACTGAACAGCTTTTGTTTCATAATTCTTCCATTACAGATAGGCTAGGAAGAGAGTAGAGAGTAGAGTAAGAATAGAGAGAGCAGGGTGAGACTCGAGAGAGAGACCAGCGAGAGACTAGAGAGAGAGAAAGCAGAGGGAGACAAGAGAGGGAGAAAGCATAGTGAGACTAGAGAGAGAGACCAGAGAGAGAGCAGGTGAAACTAGAGAGAGAGACCAGAGAGAGACTAGAGAGGGGGAAAGCATAGTGAAACTAGAGAGAGAGAGACCAGGGAAGGACTAGAGAGAGTAGAGAAAGACTAGAGAGAGAGAGGGCAGAGTTAGACTAGAGAGAGACAATAGAAAGGATAGAGGGAGAGACCAGAAAGAGACTAGAGAGAGAGAGCAGAGTAAAACTAGAGAGAGACTAAAGAGAGACCAGAGAGAGACTAGAGAGAGAGAGCAAGAGAGAGAGACCAGAGAGAGACTACATGGAGAGAACAGTGAGATCAAGAGACCAGAAAGAGACCAGAGAGACTAGAGGCACCAGAGAGAGACAAAAAAGAGACCAGAGAGAAAGCAGTGAGCAACCAGAAAGTGAACAGAAAAAGACTAGAGAGAGGGACTAGAGACACCAGAGAAGGACCAGAGTGAGACCAAAGAGACACCAGAGAGAGACAAGAGAGAGACCAGTGAGGGGAGAAGCAGAGCAGCTTCGCGTCATAATTTTTCCATCTGAGTCCACACTCACAACACGACAAAACCGGAGCTAAAATCCCACAGCTGAACTTGGAGTAGAACGAGACGTCGCTGGCCCACTCATCGAAGCCTGTAGCAATCGTAGAGGTTTTACGACTCAGACAAAGCAGTAATTACAAAGACAATGACAAAGAGACAAAGTAGTCAGCCATTTATAATTGTCTCTCCTTGTTATGTAGACGCCCACACTAGTTTATTGCAGCCCTGGGTTCTCAGAGCTCCACAAAACGCCCAGAGTGTTTACTGAAATTATCTGCTGAAGGAATTAGACAGGTAACACTGAGAACATTCACATATTGGATTTGTTTATTTGGATTCAATAGTGTGCAGTGATCAGCAGTACCACCTTAAGTCAAAACACACAGATTGTCAATTACGCTGCATATGGAGACACTTCACTGGGAGAAGGACCGTAACAGCACTATCCTCTCCTCTCTCCTGCTTTAGTTGTCGTCTGTTTATT
This sequence comes from Knipowitschia caucasica, assembly GCA_964034765.1. Taxonomy (NCBI): domain Eukaryota; kingdom Metazoa; phylum Chordata; class Actinopteri; order Gobiiformes; family Gobiidae; genus Knipowitschia; species Knipowitschia caucasica. Next base: position 8,000,630 of record OZ035838.1, on the reverse strand, counting down.
GCTATTCACCTGCTGTCACTTAGTCTGTTTCATGGCGTGATGATGGGACACCTGAACCTGCACATCTGGTCCACCCCACGGCTCAGACTTGTGAGCTGCATCCCCCCCTTCCCACCTGTAAGCCTTTTCAGAATCCGACCTTGGTATCTACAGTATCATACAGCCTCAGTCCTGGATCTACAGCCTCAGTCCTGGGTCTACAGCCTCAGTCCTGGATCTACAGCCTCAGTCCTGGATCTACAGCCTCAGTCCTGGATCTACAGCCTCAGTCCTGGATCTACAGCCTCAGTCTTGGATCTACAACCTCAGTCCTGGATCTGCAGCCTCAGTCCTGGGTCTACAGCCTCAGTCCTGGATCTACAGCCTCTGTCCTGGGTCTACAGCCTCAGTCCTGGATCTACAGCCTCAGTCCTGGATCTACAGCCTAAGGAGAGTCTAAGGACAGAGATGATCCTTTACTTTTGAATGGGCTGGTCCTAAATAGCTCTAAAACAGTTGTTGTTTTGTGTTTTACAAGTGCTTTTTTCTACCTGAAATATTGCTGCAATACAGTGTCATGGTTTTGTACTGGTCCAGACCGGAGCAGAGAGGATTCATGGTCCGAACCAAGTGGATCAGGTGCAAATCCACTGGAGGAATGCTAACTTTTTGAAACATTTGAAGTATTTAGCATTTTACTTTGGACTAGAGCAGAGAAAATTATCCGGACCAAGCGGCTTCTCCACCTCTGCTGCTGTGACCTGAAGGACTGTTGTTAATGAATACGATTGTTAGCTTAGAATGATTCATTTTATTTTTCATTTTTGCTGCTACTGGACACCTGACTTTGCCCTACAAGGATCAGTAAAGTATCTATCTATCTATGATCCAGATTTGATGATATCTGGACAGGGGTCATCCCGCTCCCTATGGACCAATGGCTCCCATGTGTTAGTTATTATTGCCTATTTCTTGTTTTTCAACTGTATGACAGCTTTGTACAGTCCGTAGAGTTGTTGCTGCTAACACATCGAATTGAAGTGTATTTTTCTTCCCTACACAGTTTGTCTCTTCAGCGTAGTCCTCCCGCTCCCGCACAATCCTACAATACATGTTTTCTTTGACACGTCTCTTGATACTGTACCTGCAGCAGATCAACAGCTCGTTTCTCTGACATCTCGTCTTGTGTCTCAGGTACAGACTCGCACACACCTCACCTCAGCTGTGATTCTGTCAGTTCTGTTTGCACTCCTTAACGAGACCCCCACCCTCCCTCCACCCCCTGGCTTTCTCCTCCCAGGATCAGTGCACTCGTCCTGGGTTAGTCCGCCGAGCCGAGTCCCTGGTGTGGATCTCTGCTCGGCCCCTCTCAGCTCTTGGAAAAATAATGAGGAGGTTGAAGTTGTTGTTTGAAATGGCCTGAAAGCTGCTGCTATGATCAGAATGTGGAAGAGGGGAAGAGGGTCCACACCTGGAGAACGGAGGTTACATATAAACAAAGGCAAAACACTTTTATACTATGCCAGGCCTGTTGATGGCGCTGTGACGCAATGGGAACAAGGCCAGATTTCAGTAAGGCCAGTATTTAAAGGGCATGTGTACACAACAGGTGAGGGTTGAAGCAGTGTGCGTTCGTGTGTGGGATTGTGGGACATCTAAAAAGCTACAATCTAGTGTATTTAGCCGTTCATTCATTCAATTTCAATTAAATTCAGATTATAAACATACGGTCCTAAATCCTAAAAGCAGTCGTCTCGGCGGGCTTTACACACTAGTCGATTTGCGCAAACACAAATCAGAGAATCAAAAAGTTCCATTGGTCTTGAGACCCTCGTGCATCAGAGAGGAAACACTCAGAAACCCAGTGGGAAAAAGGGAGAAACCATTTGAGATTCATGACTGAGGCTGTGCGATGCTCTACCCGACTTTACTCTACTCTTCTCTACTCCTTGACACCTATTCACAACAAACCAGAATACGGGAAAATGCTTCGGTAACCATGGCTTCCAGCAGTACTCTGGCCAACCACTGTCAGTTACAACACTTTAGTACCAGCTCGACTTGGATAGAACCAGAACCAAGAGGGACTAAAGAAATCCCTGGCACTGGTTGCTCAGGATCAGTGGAAACAGTCTTCATAAAGGGAAAGTAGAGTAGATTAGGGCTGGTGGAAACAGGGCAAAAATAGGACAAGAGTTATTGTATATTATCTAATTTGATTGAGTGTGGTCCTCTATTTTTCACTTTGCTGTCATAAAAAGCTGATCTAAATATGTGACAGAGGTCAAAATGCATGCATGAGAAAACCAGTGAAGGAAGAAACTGTTTTTAGAGCCAGGAACTAGTGACATGGATTGTATTTCATACTGTATGTTGTTCGAAAGTTATGTATGTGGCTTGAAAGTTATGGACCCCAGGTCATACACATATGCCATTGTCACCTCAGCACACAATACAGACACACAAAATTTCAGTTCAGATTCAGATTCTGAATACTTGACTTATCCGATCAGAGGCAGTTCACTTGAGCAGCAACAGGCATAAAACATAAGACAAAGGAAACATGTCAACAGTAGCATTAGCGTGATCACATGCAATGAATTCAGTCTTTAATGTTTGTTCCCATAGCTCAGCACCAAGACTCCGCAGCCTCCACAGCTCCTGATCCACCCTCTGCATTAGAGGTGCACTTAGCCCCATTACTAACCTGTAGATACTGTCCTGATGGGACCTGATGTTTCATCTCCCAAAGCGCAATGCGAAACATGACTCAGAGAAGACTAAGAACGTGAAGACATGCTAGCAGTGGGTGTTCTTAAAGGGGCTTTGAACAAGGCTGCATTGATCCTCATAAGGACCGAGGTCAGGTGATTGATTGATTGATTGATTGATTGATTGATTTTTTATTCATTCGAGCAGAAATTTTACAATCATAAGTATTTACAATATTTACATTCCTTAGATGATTCTTTATACATTCAAGCAACAATAGTTTCCCTAGTTACACCATGTGTTATACATCGCAATATCAATACACAAATGAACCTCTATTTACAATTTGTCAGCTCGAAATGGAGTGGGAAGGAAGTAAAAACTTGTCGACTCCCACCCCATAAACATAATTCAAAAACATGCAAGAATGTTGTTATTTAGCATTGAATAAATAATACCTTAATAATAATTTCTCGTGTTCAGTGCGATTTAATACTTTTATAAAGTTACATCTGTAACAGTGATCACTGTGCCCCAGCAAGGCCCAGCGCCCCAACTCAGGCCAACTCCAGTCACAAGAAGCAGCCGCCACAGCAGTAGACCAATCATGCAGAGGAACAATAGTCCAACGCACAGCAGGCTCCAACTACACCATGAGCAACAGCCTCACTGATCATTCATACCATTGTTTTATTATTTCAAATGAAAAGGCATTTGATTAATTCTACAGTTTCTTTACCTTGGATAGAGCCGATTATCACCACCGTGACTGTCCTAGCTCCACCTTCAGGCAGAAGATACTTTCTTTAATTTTTGTTCTTTTACACATATATATATATATTTTTTTTTTCATATTTTATTTTCAATTCATACTCTTTTGTATGTCCAAATGGATTCTAGACAGTGAGGTCATTCCTGATTGCGTGTCCACAGAACGCCACTATGACATGTGTCCACTGCCCCTCCACACCACCAGCCACCACCACAGAAACCACCTCCCGAGACACAGAACTAGCCTAAGAGACTGCGCCAATGCCCACCAAAGCAACACCAATCACTGCTGCACACGTATTTCTACATTTAGTACACCAATATATAAAATATTAAGTGTTCTCTATACAGAAATATAAACATACAAGCAGACATACACATATTATCACATACATAACTACAAATTAAATATTAAATGTTCTCTATATAGACACACACACAACAACATACATATACCTGTTTTCATATACATAACTACATATGTAACCCTGTTATTTTATGTATTTTATTTTAATGGTGATCATGAATGCTCTTATACCCATACTGGTAATACCCAAAACAGTTACTATTGACCCTGTAGTGATTTGTTAGTATTTTTCTCTCTCATATTTTGTCCATATCATCTTTTTAAGATGTGATTTGAATTGCTGGATACTTGAGCATTGCTTCAGCTCCTGGCTCAGGTTGTTCCAGAGCTTCACCCCACAGACAGATACACACCAACTCCTCCTTGTGGTCCTGACGGCTGGGAGTTTAAAGTTACTACATCTTCTCAAGTTACGCTCATATTCTTTTTTAATAAATGTCTTTTGAATATTGGCTGGTAGAGTTTTTGAATTAGCTCTAAACAGCAGTTGTGCAGTGTTAAGATTAACCAGGTCTTCTAATTTTAAGAGTTTTGATTTTAAAAATAAACCATTAGTGTGATCGAGATAGCCCACTTTGTTGATTGTTCTTATTGCACGTTTTTGTAATATTTTGAGGGGATGTAGTAGACTTTTATAGTTGTTTCCCCACACCTCAATACCAAAGTTTAAGTAGGGCAGCACAAGCGAACAATACAATAAATTCAAAGCATGATAGTCAAGGATATATTTGGTTTTATTTATTATTGCAATGCATTTTGAGATCTTGGTCTGTACGTGTCTGATGTGGGGTTTCCAGTTCAATTTGTCGTCCATTATTATACCTAGAAATTTGTTTTCAGACACCCTATCAATTTTGACACCATCTATGTTTATAAATAAATCTGATTTGATTTTGTAGTTGCCAAACATCATAACTTTCGTTTTGCTTAAATTCAGAGAGAGCTTGTTGGCATCCATCCATGATTTTAATTTGGCTAGCTCCGAGTTAATTGTATTAATAAGATTGGTATAGTCATTATTTGAATAGAAAATATTAGTATCATCCGCAAACAGGATCATCTTTAGTGAACTGGAAATGCTAAACATGTCGTTAATATATAAATTAAACAATTTTGGTCCTAATATTGACCCTTGAGGAACACCACAAGCTATGCTCAAGTATCCAGAAGTGTAGTTTCCCATTTTCACAAACTGCGTTCTGTCTGTTAAGTAGCTTTTGATCCAATTGTGGGCAATTCCTCTTATTCCATATAATTCCAGTTTATTGATTAGTATACTATGATTTAATGTGTCAAAAGCTTTCTTGAAATCTATGAATATCCCTGCTGCATATTTCTTCTTGTCTAAGGCTTGTGTGATTTCCTCCACTGCTTCAATTATAGCCATTGTTGATGATCTGTTCCTCCTAAACCCGTACTGACTTTCATGGATTATGTTGTGTTTATCGATAAATGTTTCAAGCCTGCTATCAAACAATTTTTCCAGAATTTTTGAAAATTGGGGCAAAAGTGAGACTGGTCTATAGTTTGTGAAAATGTGTTTGTTATCATTTTTATGGATAGGTATTACTTTAGCATGTTTCATTTTATTTGGAAATAACCCCGTTAAGAAGGATAGATTACAGATAAATGTAAGTGGTTTTGATATGCTCCTAGCAACTTTTTTAAGTGTCATACCAATTCCGTTGCAGTCTGTTGACGTTTTATTTTTACATCTATTTATAACACTAATTACTTCATCTTCACTAGCCGGTGGTAGAAACATTGTGTCTAAATTTCTGCTAATGCTAGATGAACTACAGTTAGTCACCGGGATTTGCGATGCAAGGTCTGGTCCAACATTTACAAAGAATTTGTTAAAGCTATTGACGACTTCATTCATATTATAGTTTTCACTATCTTTTTCTATATAATAATTTGGGTATGTATCCTTATTAGTATTATTTTTAATTATTCCATTTAATATGCCCCATACTTTTTTGATATTTGTTCTGTTTACATCCAATAGATTTTTATAATATATTTTCTTACTTGCTCTTATAATCTGTGTTAACATGTTTTTATAATTCTTATATTTGCTTTCAGATTCTTGTGTCCTTAATCGGAGGAATTTTCCATAAAGCCTATTCTTTTTTTTACATGACTTTTTTAGTCCTCTGGTTATCCAGGGACACTTTGTGTTCCTTTTTCTATTACTGTGATATTGTATTGGACAGTATTGATTGTACAGTGCAATGAAAGTATTTAGGAAGATTTCATATGCTCTGTCGACATTTGTTTCCCTGTAAATGTTGTTCCAGTCCTGCTGCATCAAAGCATTGTTCAGTGCATTTATATTATCTTCATTTTGTAATCGTTTCATGCTGTGATCTATAAAGTTTTGCCTTATAGTGCATTTTGTATCAGATACCAAAAAAACCGGCAAGTGGTCTGTTATATCACATATCACCAAGCCGCTTGACATGCAGGAAAATATATTGTTTGTAAAAATATTATCAATAAGGGTAGCGCTCTGAGATGTAATCCTACTTGGTCTGGTAATGGTTGGATAAAAACCCATGCTATACATTGTATTAAGAAATTCATCTGTAGCTCTATGACAATTTGGATTTATTATATCAATGTTGAAATCACCACAAATATATACAGTCTTGTTCCTACTCTCAGAGAATGTCCTTTCGATCCAGTTGTTGAATTGATCTATACTTGATCCAGGGACTCTATACACACAGCTTACTAATACATTTTTATTTTTTTCATTATATACTTCAACTGTTACACACTCTAGTAAATTATCAATTGCTCTTGTCAAATTTGGGACTACCTTGAATCTTAGTTTAGTTTGAACATATAATGCTACCCCACCCCCCATTTTATTTACCCTAGTCACATAATTTAAATCATATCCTGCTAGTTCAAAGTTTACTCCTTTCTCAACATTAAACCAGGTTTCAGATATGGCTATGATGTTAAAGGGTTGTGACAAATGTTTGAGATACTCAGTGATTTCATTGAAATTAGCATACATACTTCTGCTATTGAAGTGTATTATTGAAAGCTTGTTGGATATATCTGGAAAATTGTTAAGTTCACCTGAAGTGTAATATTTACAGTTCACATTTAGATTATAAAAGAACATATTATCTGGGTCTATTTCATTTTCAATGTCCTGTTCTCTGTGCTCAGTATAGTTTACATTTATGTTACATTGATCATACATTTCACACCTCTGTTGTAGATTAGTCATTTTGTGTATGAAGATAGTGATGTTTTGTAACAGTGCCTGCTACCTTTGGTCCATGATGGTTCACGAAGATGAAGGTGCAGAAGAGTCATCAGTGAATCTGTCCAGTTCATTTAGATTTCGAACAACCAAAACCCTCGCCTCCTCTGGCGGCCCGTTTAGCTTAATAAAGATCTTGCAATTATTAGTCCATGTACCTTGGATTTTGTTCTGCTTCTTTAGAAACCTTGCTTTCCTTGCTATCTCCGCATTTTTCCGGGTCAGGTGATCATTCGTATATACATTCGTTCCTCTCAGCTTCTTTCCTTGTTTCAACAGCGCTATCTTGACTTTTCTGTTCGCAAACCTCAAAATCACCGCTGGTATATCCTCCTTTCTCCTCCTGGGAAGAGGGTGACATGCCTCGATGGAATCCACGTTCAGGGCAATGCCCTTTGACTGGAGAAAGGCCGCTACCTGGTCCTCAGTGGAACTCACGTCTTCCTCACTTGGCTCTTGTCCATGACCAGCGGCCGCTGCCCTTGCATACGTCCGCGGTCTGATCTTTAGTCCCGTCACTATCACATCATTTATCCTTGTGTATTGCTCCAATTCGTCCACTCTCTTTTCCAATTCCTCGATCCTCTTGTGTAATCAGGAAGCAGATTTCACAGAGTGTCTTCTATCGATCAGGGATGTTTATGCATTTGCACACGCGACGGTGCGATGGGGCTTCCATCCACGGCTTTCACTGCGTCAATGTTTAGTTAACGAGACGAGAGGGAGGATCCGGCTCGAAGGACTAGTGACAGAAAGTAAGCCCTGTTTCCACCAGCCTCTACTCTACACTTGTCGACTCTAGTCTAATTTAATCTACACTAGTTTACTATAGTCTACACTACTCTACACTAGTCTACTCTAGTCTACTTTAACTCATTGACTGCCAGCCGTTTTTGATTATTTCACTGACTTTCAAGACCCACAGAATATGTTGTGCTATGATGATGTGAAATCAATCTATCCATCCATTTTCTACCCCTTAATCCATTTCTGGGTCGGGGGGGTGGCAGTCAGAGATGCCACCCAAGTCACAGAGCAGCAGCCCCTCACTGATCCTCTGCAGGTGGTGAGTCCACAGGAGGATGGCTGCTCTGTCAATGTGAGCATAGCCATGATCTCTCATTGGGGGCTTTGGGCAAAGTGGAGTTAAGTGTCTTGCCCAAGGACACAACGACAGCAGACATCAGTGGGAGTCAATGGAGAAGGTGTCAAGGTGGGAATTGAACCCACGACCTTTAGGCCTAAAGGCCAATGCTCTACCAACTGAGCTACTATATGATGATGATGTGAAATATGAAAGCAAATTCTGAAATATTGGACTCTCTACTTCCATCAGCAAAAATAACTTTGTTTTTATCTAGTTTTATTCTCCTGTAATTTCCAGTCAAAAAGAGGGAAGTTTGATAAAAAATTACCAATCTCAGACAAGTACATCAATGGCAGTCAATGAGTTAACCTACCTCACCGTACTCTACTCGATCCTAATCTACTACCCTCTATTCTACCCTTATCTTCTCTACCCTACAATACTCAACCCTACTCTACTCTACTCTATCCGTCTCTACTCAACCGTACTCTACTCTACTCTATCCGTCTCTACTCAACCCTACTCTACTCTACTCTATCCTTCTCTACTCAACCCTACTCTACTCTACTCTACCCTGTTCTACCCTACTCTACGTAGTACTGGACAAAACACACACACAGGGAGAACATGCAAACTCCACTCAGAAAGACCCTGTTTCCACCTGGGATTCTTCCAGCCAGGATATTTCAAAGTGTCCGTAAAAACATGTCAAGGTAATAGCATTGGCAACCTACTATAATATATAATAGCACCAAATAATTTTATCAGGACCTTCTTCTTGCGAATTGAGAATGCTAACCACATCATGTTGCTAATTGTGAAAATTGTTGACTAATTCCAGAATCAAGGATGAGCAGATGTAGTTTGCCCCATGTGCTTGTTTGTACTTGTTCACTTCTAATTTCATTGTAATATAAAAGAGATGTTTTGAGTTTTGGCCGTGCTCTTTCGCTTTTGAACAGAATTAAAACTGTTCAAATTCATAAACAAACAAATAAAAGGCAAAACAGGCAAGACTTTTGGTTTCTCTCATCTTGTTTTCAGTCCTCTACTCACAGTTTCATTAAAAACACAGATAGATGTTTGACCTTATCAGAGCAAAATCAGGCTTTTATCTCGTTAGGGAAACTTTTTTATTCCAATCAGAATTACAGATGAGGACGCCCGCTGTGGTCGACTCTAAATAACTCATCAGACAAGTTCCACCGAGATCTGGAAGAAGAAATCTCACACACATCACTGTTGGACTTGACATGTTTTACAGACTGTATGTGATGTATTTACACCCGGGGTCTCTCAGGATATAGAAATGACATAAATAAAAAATGATTATTCAAATATGCATGACAGTAGTACATAGTAACAGTACCTAATCTACGACGTCTCTCGCTATTCAAGAGATTTTTTTTCACGCACAAAAGAAGAATCTGCAGCTGTGATAATGTTGTGTCTGCTCCGATATTATTATTAATTATCTTTTCTTATCTTAATAAAGAAGCAAGAAAAAAATCTCTGTAACTTTCCTTAACTCTATGAATCTATTAACAGAAAGAGCAGTGGTTTTTTGCAGCCCATTCTTACCCTTTAACACATCCTCAAACGTGGATGCTTACTCTAAGTTGTGCTAATTAGTTGATTTAAAAGCTGCTTGTACAGGCGTCCCTCTGAAACAAGCTGAAGTGGAAGAAAACAAATGGGTTTTGTGTGGAGACCTTTAGGAACAGGTTTTTAATGAGACGTGGCTAAAGCACAGGCCTCTGAGACCAGTTAATACACCCTTTTACCAAGAGTCAGAGGAGAGCGGAGACTGAAGCTTCAGGACCAGGGACAGAGGCGACACAAGAAACTAGAAAACGAAAGCTTCAGGACCATGGACAGAGGCAACACAAAGAAGCCAACAAGGACTTTACAAAGCCCTCGAATCACCAACACAGATTAGAGAATCAAACACAGAAAATGCAATGAAAAACACATAGAGCCAATGGTCCATAAGGGGCAGATGACCAATGTCCATAAATGTTGACAAATGTCAACTTTACAGGGATTAAACTAACCCCAGTCCAAGTCCTGTGTGTATCGTCTGCCTCTCGAGTTTCACCAGTTTTAAAAAGCGTTGGTGTCTGTGTGTATTTGAGCAGGCTATGGCAGTGCAATTAACGAAATGACAGAAGAAAAACAAAGCCAGAGGAAATGAAAGCTTATCTGAGCTGTCAGAGCGAGAGGAGAGAGGAGAGAGGAGAGAGGAGAGAGGAGAGGAGAGAGAGGAGAGGAGAGAGAGGAGAGAGGAGAGGAGAGAGAGGGAGACAAGAGAGGAGAGTATAGAGAGGAAAGAGAGGAGAAAAATGGAGAGGAGAGGAGAGGAGAGGAGAGGAGAAGAGAGAGGAGAGGAGAGGGGAGAGAAGAGAGAGGGAGAGGAGAGGAGAGGAGAGAGAGGGGAGAGGAGAGGGGAGAGTATAGAGAGAGGGAGAGGAGAGAGGAGAGAAGAGAGGAGAGAGAGGGAGAGGAGAGGGGAGAGTATAGAGAGAGGGAGAGGAGATAAGAGAGGAGAGAGAGGGGAGAGAGGGGAGAGGAGAGGAGAGGGGAGGAGAGAGAGGGGAGAGAAGAGGAGAGGAGAGAGAGGGGAGAGGAGAGGGGAGAGTATAGAGGGAGAGGAGAGAGGTGAGAAGAGAGAAGAGAGGAGAGAGAGGGAGGAGAGAGGAGAGTATAGAGAGATGGGAGAGATGGGAGAGAGGGGAGAGGAGAGGAGAGGGGAGAGGAGAGAGGGAATATCTTCACACTTCTGCTTTGGCTCCAGTCTCACAGAGAGAGAGCAGAGAGACTGAGACTTCATCGCCGTGACGACAACTTACAAGAGGAGAGAGGCAAGAGAGAGAGGGTCAGAGAGAGAGAGACAGTGAGACCAGAGAGAGAGAGAGACACCAGAGAAGAGGGAGGGTTGAGAAACGAGAGAGAGGAGAGAAGAGAAACAAGAGAGAAGAGAGAGGAGCAGGAGAATCCTCACAAAGGATCAAGACTCCAGGTTAAACTGAGGAAAATTCCTTTCACACGTTTCCAGCGGAGAGAACGGGCTCTTGCACCGAGATGACGAGACCCACTGTTGTGACAGGACACACAATTAAAGCTGAGGGACCTGGTTTTTAAACTGTCCAAAGAGAAAGTGTGCACAAAACTAATCGTCTGATAATTTCCATAAACTTCTGTTCAGTTCAGTTCAATGTATTTTTGTTTTGTTTGAATCACAATAATAGTTACTGTATCTCGGAGGATTTTACAAAGTTGTCGATTCTCCAATAACAGATCAGAGAATCAAACAGTCAGAACTGCACTCCACTCTCTCCTCGTTATGGCGAAGTGTCATATTCTTGGGTTTCATCTGACGTCAGGGCAGTGGCGCGAATAACAAACGTGGGACAGGACGTGACGTATCCTGGCGGTGCAGTCTGTCGGGTTTATACACGGAGATATAGTAGAAGAAGAAGCGCTGTCAAAATGCCATCTTTTTGTGCAGTGTACACTTGTAGCAACCGCACAAATAGAGAGAAAGACAAGAATTTCTCCCATGTTCCAACTGTGGGCTCATATAAAGCAGTACACTTTGAAAAAATCACTCGAATGAGGCGGGCGAGGTGGATCAAGGCTTTCCCAGATAAGCGCCCCCTGCAGGCCACCCCAATGAAACGCAGCAATTTCTTCTGTTTTTCTCTCCAAAAATGCCCGAAATCAAGACTCCGTAGAGAAATATTTGTTAGTACTCCCATAGAATTGAGTGTCCCCGATTAAGACTTTTCCAACAACCGTACACCGCACAGGAGGAGAGCGTTTTGACTCCAAAACAGACACAATTTACATGGTTTTCAGTGGGAGCAAAACTGAGTTGTCCCACCTGTGCTCATTCGCCCCCTACTGGCCAGTTTAATGAAACCCAAGAATACTGTAACATGTTTCTACAGTATAGAGGCAGAGAGACAGTTGGGAAAAAAGTACTTCTCACTCCCCCAACTCTTTCCTCAATAATTACACTTTTCTTTTGACCTTCTCTCACTTGTTTCTCCATAAATGAGGCGGAACAGTCTCGTCGCCTCGTGCTCGCTCCGTGTTCTGAGGCTGCGATAATGAACTCTGCTCCTATAGACCATCGCTATGAAAGTCCATTAACCTGCAGGACACCACCGTATCCATGGGTTACCGCTGGGATGGACACCAGGGCGTTCTCCCTAGAATACATACAACTAGTGGAAGAACCACTCTGGTGTGTCTCTCTGCTCTCTCTCTCTTTCTCTGTCCACTCTCTCTCTTTGTCCTCTCTCTCTCTCTGGTCTTTCTCAGATCTCTATATCGCTCTCTCTCTGTCCTCCTTGGTCCATCTCTCTTTCTCGGGTCTCTGTCTGGTCTCTGCTCATTCTTTGCAATCTCTCCCTCTCTCTCTCTCCCTCTGTGCTCTCTCTCAGGTCTTTCTCTCAGATCTCTATATCTGGTCCCTCTTTCTCTCTATTCTCTCTCTATGGTCCCTCTCTCTGGTCTTTCTCTGGTCTCTCTCTGGTCTCTCTCTCTGGTCTCTCTCTCTGGTCTCTCTCCATCTTGTCTCTCTCTCTCTCTGGACTCTCTCTCTCTTTGGTCTCTCTCTCTCTGGTCTCTCTCTCTGGTGTCTCGCTCTCTGGTCTCTCTCTCTCTCTGGTCTATCTCTGGTCTCTGGTCTCTCTCTGGTCTCTCTCTGGTCTATCTCTGGTCTCTCTCTAGTCTCTCTCTCTGGTCTCTCTCTCTCTTTCTCTCTCTGCTTCTATAGACCACGTATATGTAAGTCCATTACCAGCGGGAGACCACCGTATCCCTGGGTTACCGCAGATGGAGACCTGGTCTGTTCTTTCTGTCTGAGGCTAATGCAGCGCAGCCTGTTTGTGGTTGGACTTCAGGCCAAGAGGGGAATCCACAAAAGCTCCAGTCGGCCTCACAGCAGACCTCAACTATTCATGTCGAAGACCCGATTCAAAATGAAGGCCAAATGTGCAGGATGTTGTTAGATGTTGGATTTTCCGCGGGAAGTCTGTGTTTCGTGCCTCTTCACATTTATAAATGGGGAACAAGGGAAAAAATGACAAGTACAGAAAGCAGGGGTCTCTCTTTTTCAGATCTCTCTCTCTCTCTGGTTTCTCTCTGGTCTCTCTTTCACTGTTTTCTCTCTCTGGTCTCTCTCCCTCTGGTTTCTCTCTGGTCTCTCTCTCTCTTTCAATTCTCTTTTTCTACTCCTTCCCTCTGGTCTGTCTCTGGTCTCTCTTTTCGCTCTGTTCTCTCTCTGATCTCTCTCTCAGGTCTCTCTTTGATTTCTCTCTCTCCATTCTCTCTCTAGTCCATCATTCTAGTCTGTCTCTGGTCCCTCTCACTAGTCTCTCTCTGATCTTTCTGTAATTTCTGACAGAAAATAAAAATGTGCTGTCAAATATATATACACATAAAAAGGAGGTAAACCTTAAACAACAAAAACGTCCACATCATGGCAGTGACTTACAGTGACCAGAGAACTACAATAAAAAATGATTCAAAGCTCTGAATAACCTATATTTCCTGAAGTGTCCTTTAAAAATGGAGAACCAGCCCTGACTCTTCCCCTCTGCTCTGTTTCTCACACTGAACTCAGCTCGTACATCTTCGTCCTCACATTAAAATCACCGTTCCTGTCTCGTGGCTCTTGATCTATCTCACGTTAATTACCTTTGGTTGAGGGAATTTCGTCACACTCTGCTGCTTTGGCTCCAGTCCCACAGAGAGAGAGAGAGAGAGAGAGAGAGAGAGAGAGAGAGAGAGAGAGAGAGAGAGAGAGCAGAGAGAGACTGAGCCTCCACCTCATCGCCGTGACGACACTTTACAAGAGGAGAGATACCAGAGAGAGCGGGTCAAAGAGAGACAGTGAGACCAGAGAGCGGGAGAGAGACCAGAGAGGGTCAGAGAGAGAGAGGGACACCAGAGAGGGGGAGAGACCTGAGAGAGAGCGAGAGAGCAGAGAGAGACTGAGCAACCACCTCATCGCCGTGACGACAATTTACAAGAGGAGAGAGACCAGAGAGAGAGGGTCAGAGAGAGACAGTGAGACCAGAGAGCGGGAGAGAGAACAGAGAGGGAGAGAGAACAGAGAGAGAGGGGGAGCAGAGAGAGGGTCAGAGAGAAAGCAAGAGACAGTGAGACCAGAGAGCGGGAGAGAGACACCAGAGAGAGAAAAATAGAAAAACCAGAGAGGGAGAGAGAACAGAGAGAGAGAGAACAGAAAGAGAGAGTGTCCAGCAAGAGGGTCAGAGAGAGAGAGCGAGAGACAGTGAGACCAGAGAAAGGGAGAGACACCAGAGAAAGAAAGAGAGACCAGAGATAGAGAGATAGAGAAAAAGAGGGTCAGGGAGAGAAAAATAAAAAAAAAACAGATAGAGGGAGAGATGCCAGAGAGAGAGAGAGACCAGAGAGAGAGCGAAACGAGAGAAGTTGCTGCTTGTGACTCCAGTCCGACACATTGAGCACCGAGAATGACTGAGCATCCACCTCATCGCCGTGACGACAATTTACAAGAGGAGGAGAGAGACGAGAAGACAGCGCAGGTTACCATGGCAATACGGCGAGGAAAAATATAGCAGCTCGTCCTTCACCGTGACTCAGCAGAAGTGGCGTGAGTCTGATCACAAAGGGCCTGGTCTCTGCTCAGAACGGTCTGCAAAGAGAGGACTGGATGCTGCAGAATTAGCAACAAAAGAAGGAGATGGAAATTAACGGAGAAAAAAACTAGCAAGAACGATTTTGTGTCGTCACGGAGACTGGAGCCAGATTTACATTTGGAGCAAAGTGGAAAGAATTGAGTCTAATGTGAGGAGAAACAGTTGTATTTAGAGAAGAAACAGAATGGGAATAAAATGAGAGCAGTCACTGGAAGGGGAGAGGGAGAGAGAGAGGGAGAGAGAGAGAGAGGGAGAGGGAGATAGAGAGAAAGAGAGAGAGACATACACAGTCCCTCTTTCTCACACACACATACACGCACGGTCTCTCACACACACAACAACAAACACACAGTCCCTTCCTTACACACACACAATCTCTCTCGCAACATACACACACACAAAGACGCACACACGAAGACGCACACATACATACACACACACAGTCTCTCACACACACTCGCACACACACCAACACACACACTGTCCCTCTCTCACACACACACAATCTCTCTCACATATACACACACAAAGACGCACACACACACACACATACACACTCGCACACACACCAACACACACACAGTCCCTCTCTCACACACAGTCTGTCACACACACTGGCACACACATAAACACACACACAGTCCCTCTCTCTCAAACACACACACACACACACACACTCACACACACATATACGCGTTTGCTTGACAAATGAGGACCTATGTCTGCACTGTGACATATCAGGACGTGCCTTTCTGAAGGTCCCAGAGACCTGAGGATCACATAGGGGGGAGCAGGGTGTGATCAGTAACACAGCTAGCTGTTGATATTTTGGTTAAAAGAAACTTTTTTCCCGCATGATTTTATTGCCACATATGAGGACCTTGACAGGTCTGAGTGACATATTAGGACCTACAACAAACACATCCGGTCTGAGTGACATATTAGGACCTACAACACACACATCAGGTCTGAGTGACATATAAGGACCTACAACACACACATCAGGTCTGAGTGAGATATTAGGACCTACAACACACACATCAGGTCTGAGTGAGATATTAGGACCTCTAAACAAACATCAGGTCTGAGTGAGATATTAGGACCTACAACACACACATCAGGTCTGAGTGAGATACTAGGACCTAGAACACATGCATCAGGTCTGAGTGAGTATTAGGATCTTCAGCAAACACATCAGGTTGAGTGAGATATTAGGACCTTCAGCAAACACATCAGGTCTGAGTGAGATATTAGGACCTACAACACACACATCAGGTCTGAGTGAGATATTAGGACCTATAACACACACATCAGGTCAGAGTGAGATATTAGGACCTATAACACACACATCAGGTCTGAGTGAGATATTAGGACCTTCAACACACACATCAGGTCTGAGTGAGATATTAGGACCTACAACACACACATCAGGTCTGAGTGAGATATTAGGACCTCAACACACACATCAGGTCTGAGTGAGATATTAGGACCTACTAACACACATCAGGTCTGAGTGAGATATTAGGACCTACAACACACACATCAGGTCTGAGTGAGATATTAGGACCTATAACACACACACATCAGGTCTGAGGTGAGGAATATTAGGACTCAGCACACATCAGGTCTGAGTGAGATATTAGGACCTATCACACACATCAGGTCTGAGTGAGATATTAGGACCTACAACACACACATCAGGTCTGAGTGAGATATTAGGACCTACAACACACACATCAGGTCTGAGTGAGATATTAGGACCTATAACACACACATCAGGTCAGAGTGAGATATTAGGACCTATAACACACACATCAGGTCTGAGTGAGATATTAGGACCTATAACACACACATCAGGTCTGAGTGAGATATTAGGACCTACAACACACACATCAGGTCTGAGTGAGATATTAGGACCTATAACACACACATCAGGTCTGAGTGAGATATTAGGACCTATAACACACACATCAGGTCTGAGTGAGATATTAGGACCTATAACACACACATCAGGTCTGAGTGAGATATTAGGACCTACAACACACACATCAGGTCTGAGTGAGATATTAGGACCTACAACACACACATCAGGTCTGAGTGAGATATTAGGACCTATAAACACACACATCAGGTCTGAGTGAGATATTAGGACCTATAACAACACACATCAGGTCTGAGTGAGATCAGCATTTTGAGGGATTTAAAGCAGGGATCAGGAAGGTGGCGATCTTACGGGTGTTTGTGATTTTTTGTTTACAGCCTCCCCAGTTACACTTAATTATATAATAGAATTATATATAGGATCAGAGCAATTATGACCCCGTCCTTCCCGGCACCCGAGCATTACTCATATTTTTGAGGCATCCAACCCGCCCGCAACTGCGGGTTGACCGCGGCTTTCGGGCTGACCCGCGGCATCACTACCCCGTAGGTAAACACGTTGCCATAGATACACCATGGGCCGAGGAAACGCTCTCAACGAGTTAGTCCGTGCCGATCGAGTTGAGGCGAGTATAGTCGGGCCCGTGGAAACAGCCAGTTGATACGCAGGAACGCAAACACAACAAATACTACAATATTCATACAAGGCGGCCCCGACACCACGGGCGCGTAAAAACGACGAACGTATCCTTCCAAACGCGTCCGTTTCAATCTCCGTTTCCTTTATCTCCAAGAGGGTGAATGGAAGTGGCTCCACAGGCCCTGCAAACATGCGTCATTCCCGTCAACGGAGGGTTGCAACGACCGGCGCCGGTCAAAAACAAAACAATTTTTACCCGACCGGTCGACGCGTGTCGCGACCGTTTTCCATTGAAAATGCAAAGGAATCATATATTTTACCAAATTATTTAACATGTAGTTGATATATGCTGGTAGTCCTTGGTATAACTGTTTGTTATGACAATGAAACAAAATGTGTGTCATTTTGTTTCATGAATTAAACTGAAATAATAGTTTCCTGATCGTATCTCTACCATTTACTTTTCGCGCAATGATAC
Organism: Knipowitschia caucasica; assembly: GCA_964034765.1. NCBI lineage: Eukaryota > Metazoa > Chordata > Actinopteri > Gobiiformes > Gobiidae > Knipowitschia > Knipowitschia caucasica. The sequence continues at coordinate 7,982,740 of OZ035838.1, read as the reverse complement.
TTACGCTAAAGCTTTACATACACCTCGCTCTTGAGTTCTTGCACTGTCCCAGTCCTACCTTCCGAGGCGCTCTCTCCTCACCGCCGCTCCACACACACACCAGCTGCACTTTTGCACGCCCACGCACATCAAGCACGCCAATAAACCATTACACTCCAACAGCCAAACATTCATTATTCACACAGTGTTCCACTGGTACACTCTTGAATTTAAAATATGTGTTAGAGGGCCCATGAGACGATCCAACGGTGTAGTTAGACCGCACTGTTCTCGATGGGCGGGCCTTAAGCGGGACGATTCTTACGATAATGAAGCTCATAAAGGTCAAATTTATTCGAAATGTCCTAAAAACTCAGCACACACCCATCTAAAATACAGACTGAACCAGATCCAACGTTTCAATCTGTTCGGTCATCTCGTCTTAGCTACCTTAGCTTCCTATTGGCCAAAATGAGTGGGCGCCCGAGATATTTGAGAAGAGAATATGTGGATAACACCATCCAACCCTCTACGAAGGAAGAAACTGGAATAAATCAGATAGATCCCCACTTTTCAACTGGATATATAATTACCGTCACTGTGTGTCACATAGTCAGGTAGGGAAGAGAGTGTCCTGGGAACTTTTAGTGAGCCAGAAGGGACACCACAGGGTACCATTCTGGCTCCCTCCTCTTCACTGAATACACTGCAAGAATTTGCACACAACTTTGCTAGAAAAAAAAAAATGGAGGGGTGGGGGGGGGGGGGGAGGGGGGGGGGAGGGGGGGGGGGGGGGGGGGGGGGGGGGGGGGGGGGGGGGGGGGTATTATTAGGGGGGGGGGGGGGGGGGGGGGGGGGGGGGGGGAAATATATATAGAGGGAAAATTAGGGGGGGGGGGGGGGGGGGGGGGGGGTGGGTTATTGAATGGTAAAAAAATAGGAATATAGGAAGAGGGGTAAGAAGTGGGTAAACAGGGAAGAATGACGTGACTATCACTTGAGTTAGTAAGCACTTTTGCGTAATTCACATTGACCAGTCCTTCTCAATATGTGCAGCTCCTCCCTGGGGGGTCGTATGCACATAACATCCTTCGTCTGACCCAGGAGAAACTGTGGCGCTCGACAGCTCAGCAAGTGTGCTGGTCATATACCGAGCGCGGACCATAGACACCGGGTCATGTACCGAGCGAGGACCATAGACGCACGTGGTCTTGTACGAGCGAGCACCATAGACGCGCGACCTGGACTGGGTCCTAGTCCAGGTCCGGGTCTAGGTCATGGTTCTCGACTCGGCTCAGGTCTGGTCCAGGACTGGTCTAGATCAAGTCTAGAATCAGAGTCTAGATCAGAGTCTAGATCAGAGTCGAGATCAGAGCTAATCAGAGGCTAGAACAGAGTCTTGATCAGAGTCTGAGACAAGTCTAGATCAAGTCTAAGATCAGAGTCTAGATCAGATCCTTGATCAGAGTCTAGATCAAGTCTAGATCAGAGTCTAGGTCAGGAAGTCTAGATCAGAGTCTAGTTCAGAGTCTTGATCAGAGTCTAGATCAGAGTCTAGATCAGAGTCTAGATCAAGAGTCTAGAATCAGAGCTAGACCGAGTCTAGATCCGAGTCTAGGTCCGAGTCTAGGTCCCGAGTCTAGGTCCGATCCTAGATCCGAGTCTGGGTCCGGGCTGAGTCCGGGACAGGGTCCGGATTAAGTTAGACCCAGACCTTATGTGATAATTAGACAATCTTAAGTGTTCCTCTGAGGACTTCCCTGGGTTTTTGGACTGAAGTCATGAAACGGTCCAGAGAAGACCCTGAGGCCCAGGAGCAGTGCTTATGACCCCCATCTGTGACCCGTCTGTGATCCTCAGTGACCCGTCTGGATGGACCCCTCTCTCTGTGGTGTTTCCCAAGGTTCTCTTTTACTGCCACTGTTTAGACTTTAATCAACTTTTTTTTTTTTATTCTGCGGGGGGAGGGGGCGGGTGTGGTCCCCTCTACAATGAAGGGGGACCTGGATGAATGTGTACCAATTATCGTGGGATCACACACCTAAAGCCTCCTCACCCGGTAAGGTCTACTCCAAGGTACAGGAGAGGAGGCTACGGCCGATGGTCGAATCTCAGATTCAGGAGGAGCATGTGAGTTTTCTCCCGTCGTAGAACACTGACCACTCTATACTCTCCATCGATACTCGAGGGTTCATGGGAAGTTCGCCCAACCTGTCCACATGTGCTTTGTGGATTTGGAGAAGGTATTCGACAATATTCCCCGGGGTGACCTTTGGGGGATTCTCCCAGAGTACGGGGGTCCAGTGGGGGGGGGGGGGATCCTTATCTCAGGGCTATCGGCCACTGTATGATGGAGCCAGGCTGTGTCCCGCAGTAAGTCAGATAGTTACCAGTGTTGGGGTCCCCCCAGGGCTGCCCATTGTCCACCAGTTCTGTTCACGTTTTCAAGACATGAATTCTAGGCACAGCCAGGGGTTGGAGAAGTCCGGTTTGGGACCACTGGGGCCGGAGGGGGCCGGTTTGGAACTCAGAGTCACGGACCGGTTTTGGAACGCCTACCTGAAGCAAGGGGCCAGAGTGGTCCGGATTGGGGACCACTGAATCGTCTCTGCAGTTTGCGGATGATGTTGTCCAGTTGGCTTCATCGACCATCACCTTGAGCTCTGGGAGCGATTTGCAGAAGAGTGTGATTTGGCTGAGACTGTGTCTCAGCAGGATGGACATGTGTCTCTGCAGCTGGATGGACTGTGTCGGCTCAGCAGGAAGGACTGTGTCTTCAGCTGGAGAACTGCTCTCGCTGGATGGACGTGTCACTCAGCTGGATGGACTGTCTCTCAGCTGGATGGACTGTGTCCTCACAGCTGGAATGGACTGTGTCTCAGCTGATGGACTGTGTCTCAGCTGGATGGAAACTGTGTCTCTCAGCTGGATGGACCAGTGTCTCAGCAGGATGGACTGGTGTCCACATGCTGGATGGACTTGTGTCTAAAACAGCTTGGATGGACTGTGTCTCAGCTGATGGACTGTGTCTCAGCTGGAGGAACTGTCTCTCACTGGAGGACTGTGTCTCTCAGCTGGATGGACTTGTGTCCCGCAGCTGGATGGACAGTGTCTCAGCAGGGATGGACTGTGTCCTCAGCAGGAGGAACTGTCCCTCTCAGCTGGATGGGACTGGTCTCAGCCTGATGGACTCGTGTCTCAGCTGAGGTCTGAGTCAACCCCCCAACACAGCTGGATGACGTGTCTCAGCTGGGATGGACTGTGTCCTCAGCTGGAGGAACTGTCTCGTCAGCTGGATGGACTGATGTCCTCCAGCTGGATGGACTGTCCCAGCTGGACGACTGTGTCCTCAGCTGGATGTACTGTGTCTCTCAGCTGGATGAGGACCGTGTCTCTCAGCTGGATGACAGTGTCACTCAGCTGGATGGACTGTGTCTCAGCTGGATGGACGTGTCTCAGCAGGATGAACTGTGTCTCAGCTGGATGGCCTTGTCTCTCAGCTGGAATGCTGTGTCTCTCACGGATGGACTGTGTCATCAGCTGGATGACTGTGTTCTCTCAGCTGGATAGGACTGTGACTCTCAGCTGGATGACTGTGTCTCAGCGGAGAACTTGTCTCTCACTAATTTGAATTAATGATACACTCAGAAACATCATATCGATTCCATGTTTTGTGTTGAGAGAGGAGGCTCATTTGATGCTAACTGAAATCTGTGGGATTCGTTGCATTTTGAGTCATGTGCGGTAATTAGGCTGTGTCAATATCGAGATAAATATCAATATTTTAAAATTGAATACATTATAGCTGTTTTATTAAGGAATATATATAGATATTTATTTATATATTATATATTATTAATTCTCCACTCACCTGGCCCTCCGTGGCTGTGTATCCCTGCTCTAGCTCGGGACCTCTACCAGAGGCCTGGAGCGTGAGGGTTCTGCGCATATCTTTGCTGTTCCAGCACGCACCATTTCTGACCCAGATGACCGAGGTTGTTCCCGGGGAACCGCTGTAACCACTCTCTAGCTTCGGGTCCTGCCCCGAGTGCACCGATCAACACGGGCCTACTGACACCTTTACCCTCCAGGCCCTCTCCAGCCTTCCTATATATATAACTAAATAATAATTATATATATTTATATATATATATATATATATATTTATATATATATTAACAGCTACTATAGGAGCTGTTAACAGCTCCTAATAACAGCTACTCCCGGCCCGTATCAATACCCTCAGGAATAAATCAGGTGGCCCAAGGAGAGAATTTCGACCACTATGTTAAAACTCGAAAGCTCTTACCATGCAAGGCGGATTGTTCTTTCCCATCCCAAATCCAGCACCCTGAACTGTACGTAAGCCGTAAAGAAGGAGAGGCCGAGGACTATGAGTGTGAGAGCCACTGTCCAGGACTCAAACATCCAAACACCAAACTACATCAAGGAGAGGTCAAAACGGATATACGTACTCAGTGAATGTCCTCCAGGCAGTGGCGAGATGAAGACGGTGCTGGAGGAGGAGCCCATCAAGGAGAACAAGCCCTACACTGCATGTACCACGAGGATAGCAGAAGTGGCTGTGATCTCAAGAAGTCCTACCAAATGGCGAGAAAGGGCTGGCCTTCAAGGACGACACAGAGCACTCATCATGGCTGCACAGGAACAGGACCCTGAGCACCAGAGAGTCCGCATATACCACACCAGCACAAGACCCAAGGTTGTCGGGTTGTTCAAAGAGGCACTTGAGACGAGCCAACACATAACTGCAGGTGCAAGATGCAGCAGGGAAGGCCTACATGGAACGCCATAACAACGTGGCCTGGCATAGTGTACAGAAAACATCTTTGTGCTGGGGGGGGTGGGGGGTATGGGCTGCAAACCCCCAGGACTAAGTGGAAACACCTCCAAATGTGGTGGAGAATTAGCGTGCAAAGATCCTGTGGGACTTCCAGATACAAGACCGACCGAATGGTAATGAACCAACCTGACATTGTGGTGAGTAGACAACAGGGCAGAGACAGCCCGTGGTGTGGTGGAGGACAAAGGGCAGAGGACAGCCGTGGTGGTGGACAAAGGGCAGAGGACAGCCGTGTGGTGGCAAAGGGGCAGAGGACAGCCGTGGTGTGGACAAAAGGGCAGAGGACAGCCGTGGTGGGTGGACAAAGGGCAGAGGACAGCCGTGGTGGTGGACAAAGGGCAGAGGACAGCCGTGGTGGTGGACAAAGGGCAAGGACAGCCGTGTGGTGGACAAAGGGCAGAAGGACAGCCGTGGTGTGGACAAAGGGCAGAGGACAGCTGTGGTGGGACGTGGCAATTCCAAGCGATGGGTAAAATCAGGAAAAAAGAACATGAACAAGGCTTGAGAAAGTACCAAGGTCTCAGAGAGGAGCTGGAGAGGGCTGGAGGGTAAAGTGACAGTAGTGCCCAGTGGTGAAAGGTGAGTGGACAATTTTTTTTTTAAATATATACTATATATAAAATATAATATATATATTAATATATATATATATAAAGATTTTTCCGATTGAGTCCTCTTTTCCATATTTCGATTTTTTGATTGTACAAACAGAAGCGTGCGATGATTTTTTCATCAAATGTAAAGCACCAAGAAGAGCATTAAGATACACCAAAAGCCTTTTATTGTGTTGTATTTTTGTTTGATTTATACTATATTTTTGACTGTGCGTCAAGTGTCTCCTGCAGCCCTGAACATACGTTCTAGTTTATCAGTCCAGGTCTCATTTCATGTCTCATCAGCACTTGGATTCTGCACGCAGATTGTAACCATGTTTCACTTTGGATGCCCACTCTTGATCAGCAAATCAGATGTAGCCAACGGTCCCGCCCCTGAGCACTAGTATCCACAGCCTAAAACAAACATGTTTTAAATGTGTTGTTTTAACACACACAGTAACAGGAAAAGGGCTTTAACACGAGTTTCACCAGGGGGGGGGGGGGGGGGAGGAAAGGGGGGGGAAGGAAGGGTGGGGGGAACAAGTTTCATTTGAAAACATTGAAATGTTGTAATGGTAAAAATTAATAGTAAAAACTATATTTTTTGAGGGAGAAAGAACAGCTTGCAGTGGAATTTAACCAATCACAACACTGTGTATCTTAACCAATGAGAGCGCACAATAAGCCACGTTCTGTCTGAGTTCTACGTGCACCACGAGGACCACATCGAGGAGCACACGGCGACGAACCGGAGAAGATGGCGCGCGAGAGCAGAGCCTATGCGTAAGTACCGCTCTGTCTTATTTCTGTGGGTAAAGTGAGTGCTTATTCATTGTAATAACTCCGGCCAAAGTTTAACTTCACCGTATCAAATCCGTGTTTTTATAAATACAAAACGTGGTGCCAAGCGTAAGTTCGTTTGATCGCTGCGGTGTGTCCTGCGCATGGGTCTAGTGTCTGGTCTGTGTGCGGGTCTGGTCTGTGCGCGGGTCTGGGTCTGTGCGCGGGTCTGGGTCTGTGCGTGGTTCTGTGGGTCAGTGTCAGTGAGCGGTCTGCGAGTTGTTCTGATGGGTCAGGTCTGTGCCGTGGTCTGGTGGTACTGATCTCTGAAACTTCAAAAAAGAAGGAGGCCTTCAAATCAATTGCTGAATTATGAAATTGTATGAGCAGCGATTATTATTTATATATTTTTCCCCTTGGTCTGTGAAATGCACTATATATGAATATTACTACTTATAGAACGTGTTTTGGATTCAGGACCTCATGGAGTAATTTCCAAAAATCATTTTAAATTTATTGTAAAATTCAATGTGATGAAATGTATTCAAAACAAAATGCAGATTAATTCTAATTGTAAATCTTGCATGTTTGCAGATGAGTAAGCCCATCTTCAGATGCCTGTCCATGATGAGTACAAGCTCCTCCAAGGAAGCCCGTGCTCCTCTAATTATCCCAGCAATGGGTTTTTTCAGTATTTTCTGACACATGTGAAGTCCCAGACCAAAGACAGTCCTGGTTTAGTCCTGGTTGTAGATCCTAGGGTAACCTGTTCAGACCTGGTTTAGCCCTGGTTTTAGACCTGGTTCAGACCTGGGGTAGTCCTTGCTGACCCTTCTGTGTGTTCTTAGCGTGTGCTGAAGTGTCTGATGAAGAGGAGCTAGAGCCGACCTCCACAAAGGCCCAGAAAAACAAACGGACCAAGAGGACAGATGGTGAGTACAACTGATCCTGGTTTATTCCTGGTTCAGTCCTGGTTTAGACCTGGTTTAGTCCTGGTTTAGACCTGGTTCAGTCCTGGTTCAGTCCTGGTTCAGTCCTGGTTCAGTCCTGGTTCAGTCCTGGTTCAGTCCTGGTTTAGTCCTGTTTCAGTCCTTTTTTAGACCTGGTTTAGACCTAGGGCAGTCCTGGTTCAGTCCTGGTTTAGACCTAGGGTAGTCCTGGTTTAGACCTAGGGTAGTCCTGGTTCAGTCCTGGTTTAGTCCTGGTTTAGTCCTGGTTCAGACCTGGTTTAGTCCTTGCTGACCCTTCTGTGTGTTCTTAGCGTGTGCTGAAGTGTCTGATGAAGAGGAGCTAGAGCCGACCTCCACAAAGGCCCAGAAAAACAAACGGACCAAGAGGATAGATGGTGAGTACAACTGATCCTGGTTCAGCAAACGCTAAGGACACACACAGAAGGGTCTAGCAAGGACTAAACCAGGTCTGAACCAGGACTAAACCAGGACTAATACCAGGACTTAACCAGGACCTAAACCAGGTCTAAGCCAGGACTAAAACCAGGGTCATGGTTTAGACCTGGTTCAGTCCTGGTTCAGTCCTGGTTTAGACCTAGGGTAGTCCTGGTTCAGTCCTGGTTTAGTCCTGGTTTAGTCCTGGTTTAGTCCTGGTTTAGTCCTGGTTTAGTCCTGGTTCAGACCTGGTTCAGATCTGGTTTAGTCCTGGTTCAGACCTGGTTTAGTCCTGTTTCAGTCCTTTTTTAGACTTGGTTTAGTCCTGGTTTAGACCTAGGGCAGTCCTGGTTTAGACCTGGTTCAGTCCTGGTTTAGACCTAGGGTAGTCCTGGTTCAGTCCTGGTTTAGTCCTGGTTTAGTCCTGGTTTAGTCCTGGTTTAGTCCTGGTTTAGACCTGGTTTAGACCTGGTTTAGACCTGGTTTAGACCTGGTTCAGACCTGGTTTAGACCTGGTTTAGACCTGGTTCAGACCTGGTTCAGACCTGGTTCAGACCTGGTTTAGACCTAGGGTATTCCTGGTTTAGTCCTGGTTTAGTCCTGGTTTAGTCCTGGTTTAGTCCTGGTTTAGTCCTGGTTCAGACCTGGTTTAGTCCTTGCTGACCCTTCTGTGTGTTCTTAGTGTGTGCTGAAGTGTCTGATGAAGAGGAGCTAGAGCCGACCTCCACAAAGGCCCAGAAAAACAAACGGACCAAGAGGACAGATGGTGAGTACAACTGATCCTGGTTTAGTCCTGGTTTCGACCTGGTTTCGACCTGGTTTAGACCTGTTTCAGTCCTGGGGTAGTCCTGGTGTTTAGACCTAGGGTAGACCTGGTTCAGTCCTGGTTTAGACCTGGTTTAGTCCTGGTTTAGACGTGGTTTAGACGTGGTTTAGGCCTGGTTTAGTCCTGGTTCAGTCCTGGTTCAGTCCTGGTTTAGTCCTGGTTTAGTCCTGGTTTAGTCCTGGTTTAGTCCTGGTTTAGACCTAGGCTAGACCTGGTTTAGACCTAGGGTAGATCTGGTTTAGTCCTGGTTCAGTCCTGGTTTAGTCCTGGTTCAGTCCTGGTTTAGTCCTGGTTTAGTCCTGGTTCAGTCCTGGTTCAGTCCTGGTTCAGTCCTGGTTCAGTCCTGGTTTAGTCCTGGTTCAGACCTGGTTTAGTCCTGGTTTAGTCCTGGTTTAGTCCTGGTTCAGACCTGGTTTAGTCCTGGTTCAGTCCTGGTTTAGTCCTGTTTCAGTCCTGGTTTAGACCTGTTTCAGTCCTGGTTTAGTCCTGGTTCAGACCTGGTTTAGTCCTAGGGTATTCCTGGTTTAGTCCTGGTTTAGTCCTGGTTTAGTCCTGGTTTAGTCCTGGTTTAGTCCTGGTTCAGACCTGGTTTAGTCCTTGCTGACCCTTCTGTGTGTTCTTAGCGTGTGCTGAAGTGTCTGATGAAGAGGAGCTAGAGCCGACCTCCACAAAGGCCCAGAAAAACAAACGGACCAAGAGGACAGATGGTGAGTACAACTGATCCTGGTTTAGTCCTGGTTTAGACCTGGTTTAGACCTGGTTTAGGCCTGGTTCAGTCCTGGTTCAGTCCTGGTTTAGACCTGGTTTAGTCCTGGTTTAGACGTGGTTTAGACGTGGTTTAGGCCTGGTTTAGTCCTGGTTCAGTCCTGGTTCAGTCCTGGTTTAGTCCTGGTTTAGTCCTGGTTTAGTCCTGGTTTAGTCCTGGTTTAGACCTAGGCTAGACCTGGTTTAGACCTAGGGTAGATCTGGTTTAGTCCTGGTTCAGTCCTGGTTTAGTCCTGGTTCAGTCCTGGTTTAGTCCTGGTTTAGTCCTGGTTCAGACCTGGTTTAGTCCTGGTTCAGTCCTGGTTTAGTCCTGTTTCAGTCCTGGTTTAGACCTGTTTCAGTCCTGGTTTAGTCCTGGTTCAGACCTGGTTTAGTCCTTGCTGACCCTTCTGTGTGTTCTTAGCGTGTGCTGAAGTGTCTGATGAAGAGGAGCTAGAGCCGACCTCCACAAAGGCCCAGAAAAACAAACGGACCAAGAGGACAGATGGTGAGTACAACTGATCCTGGTTTAGTCCTGGTTTAGACCTGGTTTAGACCTGGTTTAGGCCTGGTTCAGTCCTGGTTCAGTCCTTGTTTAGACCTGGTTCAGTCCTGGTTAAGTCCTGGTTCAGTCCTTTTTTAGACCTGGTTTAGACCTGGTTCAGTCCTAGTTCGGTTTAGTCCTGGTTTAGTACTGGTTTAGTCCTGGTTTAGTCCTGGTTCAGACCTGGTTTAGGCCTGGTTTAGTCCTGGTTCGGTTTAGTCCTGGTTTAGTCCTGGTTCAGTCCTGGTTTAGACCTGGTTTAGTCCTGGTTTAGACCTGGTTCAGTCCTGGTTCAGTCCTGGTTTAGACCTGGTTCAGTCCTGGTTTAGACCTGGTTCAGTCCTGGTGTTTAGACCTAGGGTAGACCTGGTTCAGTCCTGGTTCAGTCCTGGTTTAGTCCTGGTTTAGTCCTGGTTCAGTCCTGGTTTAGACCTGGTCCAGACCTGGTCATCAGGATAAACATAAGTCTTTATGTGTCTTATTGTCTCCATCAGAAGCTTCTAGAAACCCAAAGAAACCCTGGAGTGAGGAGGAGAGCCGTGGAGAAGAGGATGGGGAAGTACCTGGCTCTGTGTGCTGTGCCTCACACAGGAGTCTGCAGCCCTCATCAACAGAACCTGGAAGGACCTCAAGTACTTTGTGTATAATACTATTATCCGACTCAAGAGGCAGCTTGTGTAGCTGGTATTTGTGTCAAACTCATTCCCAAAGCGCCGCAGTGGCTGCAGGTTTTCCATCAGACCAAGCAGGAGCAGAGCAGACTCCTCCCATTTCCTCAGTGAGTTCAGTCTTAACCTGAAGGTTTGAGGAAATGGGAGGAGTCTGCTCTGCTCCTGCTTGGTCTGATGGAAAACCTGCAGCCACTGCGGCGCTTTAGGAATGAGTTTGACCGCCCTGCTTTAATGTTAAGTGCAGTTATGTTTTAAAGTCCCGTTCAAGAGCACTTTGTATTAGGTCCTTTGTAATTGTCCTGTTGGGACAAGTCAAAATACAAAGATGCAAATAAACCTGTCTTTCAAATGTTTTGCTTTGTTTTATTAAAATTGCTGTGATCCCACATAATAATCTGTGTCCATTTGCACATGTGACCAACTATATAATTCTAAATATACCTTCAAAGAGTTAAAAAAAAGGTCTATTCATGATTTTTTTTTGCAAATTTCACTTATTGTCCCCACTCTGATGGTTCAAAACTTTTTCTTAAATCTTGGTTCTAAAATTTTTTCAATGGAGTGTATAGCTCCGCAGCGCCATCAAGTGTCTAGAAAGTGTTTTTTCTTCCTCCTAAAACATTGGGAAAGGCAAGTCCTCAGTTTTCATGTTTTTAACTACGACCTCACTAGTGTTTGCGGGAATGTGTGTGTTTGTGTGTGTGTGTGTTCTGGCGAATAGAGACTGATTCTTGAATGTCTGAAGTGTTATTGCAATAGCACCACACTGAGAGCGAGGGTCAGGGCAGATAGTAACATATGTGTGCACGTGTGTGTGTGCGCACCGCGGACACGAGTGCACACACACACTTCAGCAACGAGCGTACGAGCAATGAGAAATGAATGAATGAGAATGAAAAGTGTGGAGCAAAGCGATCGGAGGCAGGGAAGTTACAAGTGTGTGTGTGTGTTCTGGTGATTAAATAAAGACTGATTCTTTAATGTCTGAAGTGTTACTGCGATAGCACTACTGAGAGCAGGGTCAGGACAGAGGGAGTTATACTCGTAGGAAACGCTTTTCTTTGGCCTTGCAGCCACACACTCCCTGTGCCCCTCGGTCTGGGGCTTATATGAAAGGTTTAACAGAAGCGGAGAATATAAGAAAGTGCAGGAGAGACGTGTGTGAAAATGCGTGTCACAGGAAGACCTGTAATGTGACGCAAGATAATCAGATATTAGGACCGACATCACACACATCAGGTCTGAGTGAGATATTAGGACCTATAACACACACATCAGGTCTGAGTGAAATATGAGGACCTACAACACACACATCAGGTCTGAGTGAAATATGAGGACCTACAACACACACATCAGGTCTGAGTGAGATATCAGGACCTACAACACACACATTAGGTCTGAGTGAGATATCAGGACCTATAACACACACATCAGGTCTGAGTGAGATATTAGGACCTACAACACACACATCAGGTCTGAGTGATATATTAGGACCTACAACACACATATCACTGGGTTTTTTAAGAGTTTTTCCTTGTCGATGCAGGAGGGTCTTGTTGGACAGTTAGTGTCCAACAGAAAGGATTTGTGATGATCAGGACACTTTAGCATTCTACAACATGTATGGACATTTTCTTCTGTGTGTGCTTTATACTGTATTCTTCATGTGTTTTAACTGTTGATTCTCTGACCTGTGTTGGTGATTTCAATGGTTTTGTTAAGTCCTCTGAGATGACTTCTGTTGTGACCTAGGGCTATACAAGAATAAATTGTATTGTATTGTATTGTATTGTATCAGGTCTGAGTGAGATATTAGGACCTACAACACACACATCAGGTCTGAGTGAGATATTAGGACTTATAACACACACATCAGGTCTGAGTGAGATTTTAGGACCTACAACACACACATCAGGTCTGAGTGAGATATTAGGACCTACAACACACACATCAGGTCTGAGTGAGATATTAGGACCTACAACACACACATCAGGTCTGAGTGACATATTAGGACCTACAGTATAACAAGCACTTCAGGTCTGAGTGAAATATTTATCAATCGTTACTCCTTTCACGGAGAGTAACTCTGTAGATGGACAAATACATTATAACTTTAATGTAGAATTATTTATTTTTATACATTGTGTTTGTAATTTTTGACACCTCACTTTTATATTTGTTTTTGATGTTTTAAATTCTAATTTAAACATGATTTTCCAACTGGAGTTAAGACAATTTTTCAGGGAGATAATCTACTGACACAAGGAGAACATGCAAGCTCCACTCCAAAAGGCCCCTTCTGGCTGAAAGTTTTTTTCTTTTTTTTTTTTACAAACACACACTCACTACTCAAGTATCTTTTTAAATTACCATGAGTCAATATTTTGGCTATTCTACCCACCTCTGGGAATGTATTTAAGTTTGTGACAAAATAGGTGACATATGAGGACAAGTGTGTGTGTGTTAAAAGTGTGTTAAGGTAGTACCGTGCACGACCAGAGAGGCGCTTCAAACTTTTTGGGAGTGTTTCGGCCCCGACACACATTTTCACTATTTGTAGACATTTTGGGACATGCTTGATTTTTGGTGTGGAGCTTGTTCTGGGCCTCTACAACACTGTAGTATGCATGGAAAAATGGGGACCTGAAAAAAGTCCTGACATTTCCTCAGGTCCTGATATTGAAGGTGTGTTATCATATAAAAGTCCTCATATGTCCACAAAACAAACGCAGTCTCTCACTCACACACACACACACACACATACCCACACACACACCGTCTCTCACACACACTCACACACACATCAACACACACACAGTCCCTCTCTCTCAAACACACACACATCAACACACACAAAGTCCCTCTCTCTCAAACACACACACACACACACACAGTCTCTCACTCACACTCACACACACATCAACACACACACAGTCCCTCTCTCTCAAACACACACACACACAAAGACGCACACACACACACACTCGCACACACATCAACACACACACAGTCCCTCTCTCTCAAACACACACACACAGACGCACACACAAACACACACACTTCCTGCAGACAGCTTGTAGAATCGAATGCCACAGTTAATGCCAGAGTTCTCTGATCCAAACTGTCGCTTCACGTTAGACACAGATCTTCACCTGCTGCAGCTCAGACACACCAGAAGAAATGTATGAGGCAAAAGTTTAACCCTGAGTCTTTCATATCTGCACATTTACTGAGACAATTTATTTATATAGCACAGTTCATACACAGGGCAACTCAAAGTGCAGAACAAAGCAAGAAAGAGAGAATCATGCACGGCATTAAAATCATAAATAATCACAGGACAAAAGATACAATCCTTCAGATGTATTTGTAGCTAGACAGAACTGTTTTTAACCTAGATTTTAACATAGAAAAAACCTGTCTCACATTTTCAGGAAGATTGTTCTAGATTTTAGCTGCATAAAATCTGAAATGCTGCCTCCCCATGTTAGGTCCTGACTCTGGGACCAGCAGGAAGCCAGTCCCTGTGCTCCTCCGAGTTGGTTCATATGACACTAACAGGTCACAGATGTGTTTTGGTGTGAGGCCATGGAGGGACTTCCAACAACCCGAGCTCCTCTGAGCCACAATAAGCAGAGACCCAAGACCAGGACTAATGTGATGGTACCTCCTGGTTCGAGTCAGGACTTGAGCTGTGGTGTTTTGAATTCACTTCTTCCAAAATCTAAAAGGCCAAAGTCAACAGTATACTGTATGTTCAAGAGACAACATGGACAGAAAGTTTGCATAGAACTTGTGAATGAATCAGTTACTATGACGACAGCTGTATCGAAGGTGATGCATGTGTGGGAAAGTGAACTTTTATAAGTTTTTGTGTTTTTATGTTTTCTATGCATGCATTTTAAATCACCGTTCCTTGGACACTTCCCCAATTACCCACATCTGTTTTTAATCAAGACTATTAATTGGGGGCAGGTCTGCGGAGCGAGAGAGAGGAAAAAGGAGGACGAGGGCCAGAGAGAACGCAGAAGAGGAGCACACGGGACCGGGCCGAGGAGGACTGCCGCCAGCCAGAGCCAACAGGGGACTGAGGCCAGCGGGGAGAGCGGCACCGGCGATGGCAGTGAGCGCATTGACAGCGGAAGAAGGCATGGGATCGCGGCTGGGATGTGCCCGCTCTCCCCCACGGGTGCCCGGTGGCGACCCTTGGCGTGTGGTTTGGCTGGTGAGGCTGCGGGGTCCCGGGAGAGTGAGGGACAAGATGGCGAGGACAGCGGGGACGAGTGGAGTGTGTATTTTTTTTTAAGGATCCTTTTGTATATATTTTATCACATTTTGAAAAAATGTGATAAAATATTTTTCCCCCTCAACAGACACTTTTTAACCTGTGACACATGCGCACATGTTTGATAAGTGAACAACTTTCTCATGAACGGTAAAAGAAGTGAAGCAAACATTCCGGGCTTTACGGAACTAGATACAGTTCGTCTGAGTGACGTAGGGAGGATAAGCTATGTGTACCTGAAAGTCAGTGTCCAATCAGATCTTTGAGTCCCGTGAGGTAAAACAGACAATTGTAAAGTTTTGTAAAAACTGCCAAAGATGGTCAGAGAGTAGGATGATTCACTCGTCTGTGTCTGCTACTCGTCCCACAGTAGAAACTACAGCTGCTATTGCTATTACTGATGAGTAAAAGATGTTTTATTTTAGCGGAATGCAAAAAAGCGTACCTGACACAGTTAAAGTACCCTTGATCACTGATCTACGTGTTCTATGAGTGATGTGTGCTTGAATGTGTTTTACACAAAGAGAGGAGAGGAGGAGGCTGCTATAGGAGCCAGCACAGGCTGAAGAGTGAGTATTATTGATATAGACAATAATAAATACAGTCAAATAATATTCCATTCCATAATTTGTATATAATTCATATGACAGCTGTACAGTATAAAAAATATAAAACCCCAGTAGTATACTGCTTGACTCACATCACTGTTTTATGGGCGATAATAAAACAAATAAAACCAGGCAAGGAAAGTTCCCCGAAATGAGCGCTAAACTGTGACAAGATTCTGTATTTCCTCCTGGTGCCGCGGGGCTCTGGTCTCCGCTCTCCGCCTTGAATCCAGACGGTTCCACTGAATCAGGGTCATGTTGTGTGAAAGTCTGATTAGTCCGTAATATTTTCCTCAATTTTCTGTGGTCTGTCACTGCGGCTTTCCATCAAACCTGTACTGGTTTCAAATGTGTGGAGGTTCTGACAAGATCCACATCCTGGAAAACTAGAGAGGTGTGACATAAACCAGACTAAAGTACAGGTGAAACTCTGTAGAACCCAGACATACAATTATGTTTATTATGTGAAAGTTAGTGAATATATTGTATTTTGGTATTTTTTCATTTATCTTGTGCTGTGTGCTCCTCATTCCTACTGTTCTTTAACTAGTGATGCAACATGTAGGTGAAATGTCTTGCCTAAGGACACAACAACAGTAATGCACTTTACAGCCGCAGCCGCCCTACTTGGGCTACCTGGTGTTTCCAGAGGTCTCCCGTCACAGTACTAACCAGGCCCTGCCCAGCTTAGCTCCAGAGGTCTCCTATCACAGTACTAACCAGGCTCTTAACAAATCAGGACCCTCTTTGTCATGGGCTTGGTTCCAGAGCACTATTGGTGAAACTAACGTAACAGTCATGTCACTTTCATCCCTTTATTAGATCCTCCTGCAGGCGTTGGGTCTAAAGGAAGATGGCTGCTCCGTCAACAAAGACACAACCTTAGCGTTTGAGTGGGGGCTTCAGGCAAAGTGGGGTTAAGTGTTTACACAAGGACACAACAACAGCAGACATACGTGGAAACAGATGATATAGGGGGATCTACCCCACAGCCAATAGGTCCAGTAACAGAAAGAAAAGTCACATTGGTCGCTGTATAGAAAGTGTTCTGGATTCGGGAGATTGTGTCGCGACTTTGGCGCCACATGGATCTCAGAGGCTCTTAGTTTTACATGGAGATGCTGGTGCTGAAGTTGACTGGATGACACTGTGAAACCTGAGGGCCACTTAACTGAACACGTAAGTTTGCTCGTCCTTTCATTCCACTTAACTGAAATCTTTTGTTGAGAAAACATACAAGTTTTTGCTTTTTCTCATTTTTGCACATTCTGTGACCTAATAAACATCAGATAATCACATCCTGAGACAAAGAGGTGTGAAAGCGAAACAAAAGCAAACATCACATCCACTTCCTCTGCATAAAACAGTGTTTCATGAGTGTTAGAAGAAAAATAAGGTCTCTGCTTAGACTGCTGCCCCCGCGACCTGGCATCGGATAAAGCGGAAGGAATTGAAGGGATAGAGCGAGCTAGCTAAAATAAACAGCTTGTGTTTGTTAATGATGAGCAGGAAACCACCACAGACCAGAGAGAGAGACCAGAGAGAGAGACCAGAGAGAGAGACCAGAGACCAGAGACAGAGACGAGAGAGAGAGACCAGAGAGAGAGACCAGAGAGAGAGACCAGAGACAGAGACCAGAGACAGAGACCAGAGAGAGAGACCAGAGAGAGAGACCAGAGACAGAGACCAGAGACAGAGACCAGAGAGAGAGACCAGAGAGAGAGACCAGAGAGAGAGACCAGAGAGAGAGACCAGAGAGAGAGACCAGAGACAGAGACCAGAGACAGAGACCAGAGAGAGAGACCAGAGACAGAGACCAGAGAGAGAGACCAGAGAGAGAGACCAGAGAGAGAGACCAGAGAGAGACCAAAGAGAGAGACCAGAGAGAGACCAGAGAGAGAGACCAGAGAGAGAGACCAGAGAGAGAGACCAGAGACAGAGACCAGAGAGAGAGACCAGAGAGAGAGACCAGAGAGAGAGACCAGAGAGAGACCAAAGAGAGAGACCAGAGAGAGAGACCATAGAGAGAGACCAGAGAGAGAGACCAGAGAGAGACCAAAGAGAGAGACCAGAGAGAGACCAGAGAGAGAGACCATAGAGAGAGACCAGAGAGAGAAGCCAGAGAGAGCGACCACAGAGAGACCAGAAAGAGACCAGAAAGAGACCAGAGAGAGACTGGAGAAAGACCATAGAGATCAGAAAAACACCGGAGAGAGACCAGAGAGAGATATAAGAGAGAAAGACCAGAAAGAGACCTGAGAGAAAGACCAGAGAGAGGGACTAGAAGGAGAGGCCAGATATAGACCAAAGAGAGACCAAAGAGAGAGAGGCCAGAGAGAGACCAGAGAGAGAGACCAGAGAGAGATAATCTTAATTTCGAAAGACAAATCAGACCATTACAGTGAGTTACCGTTCCTTGATAGCTGCAGGTGAGTGCTCTTACAGATTTTTATTGTCGCCGCACAAAAGTCAAAAGTCTCGCTAAATAAACGAAACAAATTATGATCATGACCACGAGCCAACGAGAGAGGTCTCTGTCTGCCAGCTCTCTCTCTCTCTCTCTCTTTCTCTCTCTCCTCCGTCTGCAAAGGTCACAACACAAATACAAGTTCTGGTATTTTGGCTCAAAGTCAAAAAGTGTATATTAGAATGTGAAGCGCGGACCCAGGCGGCCGTGAGAGATGTGTCCATTACTGACGACAAAATAGATAGTTATTCTTCGGGGACTTTTTTTCTTTTTCCAATCGACCTGGTTTCTTTTTATTTATTTTTATCTTTCCTCTTCCTCTTAAATCCCCTGCCATTTCCAGACCATTTGTACAGCTTTGCCCATATCTATAGTCTGTGCAATTCTCTGCTCAAGGATAAGAGAACTTTATTTACTCCGACATTAGAAAAGTAAGTGGTGCGCGGTTCTGTATTTCCGTTGGGAGATCGAAGCTAAATGGATAGTTTGTAATGGCTGTTCGGCTGCGTTGGTCACTCTGGAATATCGCAGAAATTCGGAGGAAAAGTTGGAACGTCGAGGGAATGAGGAATGACTGTGAAGCCAGAGGAGATGGAGACTGGGTTGTTCGAAAGTGGGTTGATAGAAATGTATGGTTTTAGATGTTGGAAGTTGTTAGTATTTAGTGTAGAGACGTTGGGTCTACAGCCTCAGTCCTGGGTCTATAACCTCAGTCCTGGGTCCATAAAGTCTCAGTCCTGGGTCTACAGCCTCAGTCCTGGGTCTATAACCTCAGTCCTGGATCTAAAGCCTAAGTCCTGGGTCTACAGCCTCAGTCCTGGATCTATAACCTCAGTCCTGGATCTAAAGCCTAAGTCCTGGGTCTACAGCCTCAGTCCTGGGTCTATAACCTCAGTCATGGATCTAAAGCCTAAGTCCTGGGTCTACAGCCTCAGTCCTGGGTCTACAAAGTCTCAGTTCTGGGTCTATAGCCTCAGTCTTGGGTCTATACAGTCTCAGTCCTGGGTCTACAAAGTCTCAGTTCTGGGTCTATAGCCTCAGTCTTGGGTCTATACAGTCTCAGTCCTGGGTCTACAAAGTCTCAGTTCTGGGTCTATAGCCTCAGTCTTGGGTCTATACAGTCTCAGTCCTGGGTCTATACAGTCTCAGTCCTGAATCTGAAGCCTTGGTCCTGGATCTACAGCCTCAGTCACAGTTCCTTGTCGAAGCATAATACAATACAATACAGCCCTAAATCACAACAGAAGTCATCTCAGAGGACTTCAGAGAATCAACAGTTAAAACAGTTAAAATGGCATAAAATCCCATATATTTGAAATCTGTAGTGTTATTTCTCCAGTTTTATTTAGAGTTTTGAAGATCAATATGTGTTAAGAAAATACAGAATATGAATTTGATTTACTTCATACAGAGAAACAGAGACAAGCCAAAACTAGAATTGTGTCCTGTTTTAATAAAAAGTCTTGCTTACATGATATTTCTAGGACAGTGACAGGAGGTCTCTGGACTCGTGGGGACCTGACTGGACCTGGGTGTGAATGAGTTGGTCTTTTTGCAGTCTGGATTTGTGGATCTTCACACATTCTGCTGTGCGAGCTGGGACTCCGGACCACAAGTGTCTCAGCCTCAGCAGAAGTAGGTCAGGTTTGGATGCTGTCGGTTCTTATTAATCGTCCGCTACAGTTGATTCTGTCGCGGAGCATTGACACACTTTGGAAATGATTCCAAAACACACAAAACACCAATGAATATTTGAATAGAGGGCCGAGTTATTAATACTGATGTTCCAACTGATCATTCAGACAAGGACACAATAAAACAACAGGAGCTAACCATAAAGCGAAAGGAGCTACTATACCATTACATACTATTACATGTTAGCACCATATGAATCAAATCAGACTCTGAGGAGCACAGGGACTGGCCTCCTGCTGGGACTCTTATGAGCACAGGGACTGGCTTCCTGCGGGTGCCCAGAGTCGGTCAGGAGGTCTTGTGAAAGTATGTACACTTGTTAAAAAAAAAAAGGGCCCTAATTTGAAAGCTACTGACAGAGGACTACTCTACTCTACTCTACTCTACTCTACTCTACTCTACTCTACTCTACTCTACTCTACTCTACTATACCCTACTCTGCACATTTAACCAGTACCAGGTCTTTCTTTAGTCCCTCTTGGTCCTGGTTCTATCCAGGCTGAGCTGGTACCAAAGTGTTCTAACTGACAATGATCGGCCAGAGAGCTGCTGCAAGCAAGGATTACCAAGGAATTTCCCCATATACTGGTTTGTTGTGGGCAGGTTGCTAGGACATTGTACCAGATTTTAAATTGTAATGGACACACAACCAGGGAGTCTAGATTAAGCCCAAATACTGTAGGGTTGATGGAAACTCGGCTTTGGATTGGATTTTCATGTTTCATGTTAGCTTGAAATACTTATGACTACTTTTGCCACCTCTGGGTAACTTGTTTTGAGTCAGTTGTGTGTTGTTGTGAGGTCTATTTCTTCTGCAGCTAAAGTGACCAGTGAGAGTGAACTGGTCCAAACGTCAAGATCCAAAAACTGCGTCTGCTCTTGTTTCATCACGTAACGTCAAGAAACACTCAGAGACACACAGAGAGGATTTAGGAGCCGCTCTCGGTGCTACTACCTGCAGAGAATAACAAACACGAGGAGACGGAGGAAGCGGAGGAGACGGCACCTAAAGCTGAAGATTTGTCTGAGGTGTCAGCGACTGGCAGAGCAATCAGAGGATCAGAGCAAACAGAGGAATGCAGAGTGTGAGTCTGGAGGCCGGTCCTGGATCTTAGACCTGGATCTTTGACCTGGCTGAATGCAGGCCTTAGTACAGGCAGACATCTGGGTACAAGTTACAGACACCAACCAGGTTTAGGGCCATATTTAAGACATATACTGTACATGTGTTAGTCTTACTGTGAAATTGCAAAAAATGCACACACAAAACTTACAGATCTAACCACACTGCTTTGAGAGTGAAGAGCTCGTTAATTGAGTCTGTATTCTTGTCCCCTGTCTCTGGTCCCACGGTTACTTGTGTCTGGTCTCTTGTCTCTGGTCTCTATGGGCACTTGAGTCTGGTCTCTTGTCTCTGGTCTCTATGGGCACTTGAGTCTGGTCTCTTGTCTCTGGTCTCCATGGTCACTTGAGTCTGGTCTCTGGTCTCTAGTCTACATGGTCACTTGTGTCTGGTCTCTTGTCTCTGGTCCCCATGGTCACTTGAATCTGTTCTCTTGTCTCTGGTCCCCATGGTAACTTGAGTCTGGTCTCTTGTCTCTGCATGGTCTCCATGGTCTCTTAAGTCTGGTCTCTTGTCTCTGATCCTGATGGTCTCTTGAATCTGGTCCCTATGGTCACTTGTGTCTGGTCACTTGTCTATAATCCCCATGGTCACTTTAGTCTGGTCTCTTGTCTCTGGTCCCCATTGTCTCCTGAGTCTGGTCTCTTGAGCATTTCCTCTGGATTCTTGAGAATGGTCTTGTGTTTGGTTTCTTGACTCCTGTCTCTGGTCCCATGGTCACCTGTGTCTGGTCTCTGGAGTCTGTTCTCAAGAGACCAGACCCAAGAGAAGCTGGTCTCTTACGATCTTTGGGTTTTTGTTGCGGTTTGAAACTGGGATACAGAAGATTCAAACATCTGATATATATATTCATTAACTTACACAGAATGTAGCCTTTGAGCTCAGTAGACTCAGAGATTTATCATGAAAAGCTTCTATTTCCCCTTTGGCTACTGTTCTGTTCTTTCTTGTTTTAAATCTCTAAGTTTGTGTAGTTGAAGAGAGAGGCTTCAGTTTCAGCACAGACATGTTTGGGATTTGAGCAGGATTAAAGATGGCTCCCACCCGCTGTCTGAGCTCTGCAGAGACACACCAACAACACATTTCTGCAGGAGAAGCCAAAACGTTTGCAGTATTTCTGATTCTAGTTTTCTGTAAATGGATGGACAACGCTAAGACACTAGCTGAATGAAGCCCAAAAGGGAAGTGCTCATGGTGAGGTTTTGCTCCAACTCTCTGGCTCCTGTTGGCTCCTCTCGCTCAATAACAGTTTTTTGCCACACTCACCAATTTGGGTTTAAATCTGTGTATATCTCTCTCTGTGATCCTGTTGTTTATGTGTGATAATGTCTTTGTAAATGAGCTTGTTCACGCTAAAGGGTACAAAAGCGTGACACAAAGCCAAAAATTAGATTTAAATTATCAGAAGATACAGTATAAGATGTTTTTCATGTAATAAGACATACTGTAAGTAGCTAGATGACGCAGAGTCAGGGCTCTCACTCTGTTGTGCACTGATTGAAAAGCTCATGTCTCTCGGTTTAAGTGTTGCCATGTGTAAATGGATTTTTAGCTTTTTAACTGACAGATCTCAGAGAGTGAAAATCAATGACTGTTTTTCTGATGTTGTTTCTGTGAGCACTGGTTCTCCTCAGGGATATATTTTGAGTCCTTTGCTTTTTACTTTGTACACTCACGATTGTGTGTCCTCCTCTGACTCAAACTTGATCATCAAATATGCTGATGACACCACCATCATCGGTCTCATCAGTGACAATGATGAATCCTCTTATAGAGCAGAGATACAAAATGTGGTTCAGTGGAGTCAAACTAACAACCTCCAGCTGAACGCATCGAAAACATGTGAACTGGTCTACGACTTCAGTCACAATAGTTCTCATTTGCCTGTCGTAATCGACAACTCCCAAGTGCAGATCGTAGAGGAGTGCAAGTTTCTGGGTTTAACTCTGTCTAACGACATGAAATGGGTTAAAAACACTGACCGAGTCGTTAAGAAAGCTCGTCAGCGTCTCTACTTAGAGAACTTAGAGAATTTACCACTAACTCTAAGATTCTGCTTAACTTTTATCGCTGCATCATTGAGAGTTTACTTGTTGGTTCTGTGTCTGTGTGGTTTGGAA
Source organism: Knipowitschia caucasica (assembly GCA_964034765.1). Lineage (NCBI taxonomy): Eukaryota > Metazoa > Chordata > Actinopteri > Gobiiformes > Gobiidae > Knipowitschia > Knipowitschia caucasica. The sequence goes on along the minus strand of OZ035838.1, from coordinate 7,960,053 downwards.
ACATCACAGATAAAGAAAAGAGATCTTTAAACAAGGTGCTCCGCTCTGCAAAGAGGACCGTGGGCTGTGAGCTTCCTTTTCTGGAGGTTCCTTATAAATCCAGACTTTTAAACAAAGCTCATAGGATTGTTAATGACTCTTCTGGCCACCCTGGGAAAGCCATGTTCCAGCTTCTTCCCTCTGGCAGAAGATATCGTTCTCTGAGATGCAGGACATCTCGACATGCTAACAGCTTCTTCCCACAAGCTGTTACAGTATACGTTTGAACAGAGCACTTTAATGATCTTGCACTTTGTATTGATACTGTCTTAGCCGAGTGACAATTGTTTTACTGTTTTATTTGTTTGGTTTTTTTCTGTACTTTTAATCTTGTTTTATGTCTGTACTTGTGCGCACTGAGGACTTTTGCTAATGAATTCCAATGTGGTTTTACTGCAAATGGCAAATAAAATGAATCTGAATCTGAATCTAATAATAATAATAATAATACATCCATTTTATTTAGCACTTTTCAAAAACTCAAAGACACTTCACAATTCAGGACACACACACGTTTAGACAAACACACAGAACTAAAAATCTAAAAGCAGGAAAGAAGAGTATAAAGTTGAGTTAAGTGAGTTCGAGTTTCTGAGACGAGGGGGGAGAGAGTTCCAGAGAGTGGGAGCAGAGATGGCAAAAGGTTCGGTGCTTGGATTTGACAGTGGGAGTGAGGAGATGGGAGTCTGCAGATCGGAGTGGATGGGAGGGGCTGTAGAAGTTCAGTGAGGTCTGGAGGAGCGAGGTGTATCCAAATACCTCTTCTGTCCGTTAGTCGTTGCTAGAACTGTTTTATACATTAGTCAAGTTTTCTATAGCGCCGGTTTAACTGTGTCATGGATCTGATCCTTTGAATGAGCTGCATAAGTTTGTTTCATATTTTCAGATCAACATTTGATAACGGTAAGGAAGACACGGGAAGTTTCAAGTTCGCCTTCGCCATGATGCTTGTTTACCTCAGTTGACCGTGCGCATTAACTAGAGACCTGTAGCTTTTCTCAAGAAAGTAAGGGGCCAGTGGTGGGACAACATGGTGCCAAAATAAATGATCTTCCAAGTTGCGAGAAAATTTGGTGTGAAATAAAATGACACTCCAGTACAAACCTGCGCTACGTATTCTTCAAAAGGACGTATGGATATGAATGGAATTTTCCTAATGAATACAAAAAGTCAGGTAGTCCAGCTTTAAGTGATTTACTGATGTTGTGTTCGCCATGTTCATCTGTGGGAGTTCATCCTCTGCTTTGTCTGTGATGACCTTTTATATTCTTTGTAACTGGCGTCACGGTAGAATTATCAAATCATAGGATGTTCTGGCCTTTTAAAATGTTGCCAAAAATCTCAATCTTTCCTTTTGATTTTATCCACACTGTATCTTTGACGTGTCTCTGTTTGAAATCGTTTTTCTAATCTATGAGAGTAATTTTTAGTGTTTGAGTTATAACCTTTTAAAGTCCAGATACTTTAATTGACACTTAACTGTGAACACACCCAGATCCAAATATGCTGTGGTCTCTCTCTGGTCTCTCTCTGGTCTCTCTCTTTTGTATTTCTCTGGCTTCTCTCTGGTCTCTCTCTGCTCTCCCTCTTGTCTCTCTCTGGTCTCTCTCCCTCTTCTCTCTCTCTCTCTCTCTAGTCCCTCTCTCTTTGCTCTCTGGTCTCTCTCTCTTTACTATCTCTCTGGCCATCTCTCTTGTCTTTCCTTCTCTGGTCCGTTTCTCTTTTCTCTCTCTCTCTCTCTCTTTAATACATCTCTCTCCCTGGTCCCTCTCTCTTTGCTCTTTCTCTGCTCTCTCTCTCTCTTTGCTCTTGCTCTGGTCATAATAAGGTAAATACCACCCAATGTCAACCAACCAATCAGACTGGACCAGGTGACCCCAGAATCTGGCCCTATCAGCTCATGTTGTTATCGTAGGGACAATAACCAGACTAACTTTCTGGCCTCGCTCAGACGGTGACCTTGTGTCCTCGCCGTCTTGTTTTGGCCTCTCCGTGAGCTGCGAGCTGATTGGCCGCTGAAGCCCTGATCACCGTAGCGTGAGGTAAATAATTCACCGCACGGTCGCTGGCTTTGGGCTCCGCCACTTTTATTAATGCCACCAGCGTCGCAACCCAAAATCCTGGAAGATTTATTGACCTCTAAACGCACAAAGACACAAAGAACGTACATAAATACACAATCCGGCTGAATAATGCAGGCTGGATGAGAAGCAGCCAGGAGTTCAGGAATAATCACCACCACTGGGACCCCAAGGCAAACACGGATTTAAGTGAAAGCTCTACAAATACATAAGAATACACTTTTTTTTAATTCTACAGCACTATGATTTCCGCAGGTCAGAGAAGAAATCAAAGTTGCAAAGACTCATAGGACAGTGGTGTCAAACCGATCCTCAAATGGAGCATTCTAGACTCCAGGGAGAGCAAAGAGAGAGCAGAGAGAGACCAGAGTGAGACCAGAGAGAGACCAGAGAGAACGGAGAGAGGAGAGAGACCAGAGAGAGACCAGAGAGAGACCACAGATGGAGCAGAGAGAGACCAAAGACAGATCAAAGAGAAACAAGAGGGAGACCAGAGAGAGATGACACTCCACCAATTTGTTCAATTTGTTTCCCAGTCTGAACCTGAAGACTTGAGGTAATGGGTGGAGTCTGGTGGTCTCCGGGTGTCTCTTTCTCTTTCTTTCCTCTCTTTTTGGTCCCTCTTTGGTCTCTCTCAGGTCCCTCTCTCTAGTCCAAGTCTCTTTGGGGTCTCTCTGATGCCTCTCTAGCATCTCTCTCCCTTACCTGTCTCTCTGGTCTCTCTCTAGTATTTATCTATTTTGCCTCTCTCTCTGGTCTCTCTCATGGTCTCTCTCTCTCTCTCTCTCTCTGGTCTCTCTCTCTCTCTCTCTGGTCTGTCTCTGGTCTCTCTCTCTCTGGTCTCTCTCTGGTCTCTCTCTGGTATCAATGCTCCCTGCCTGTACCTTGTATTTTGCGTCTCCCACCCATTTCCTCACAATAAGCTCCACCGATGTTTTGTTCTCCCACATAAAAACAAACTCAAAACCCCAAAATGTGACATCACTTTGGTCTTATTAAAACCCTCCACGTCCCACGAACGATTGGACAAACCTTAAACTGAATCTGAATCAGAGGTGTGGTTCTCTCTCTCTCCTGAACCTCTCCAGAGCTCGCTGAAGCCTGACGTTGTAATTGGTCAGTGGTGATGAGAGGAAACCAGAGCCGAGGGGAGACGTGTGGTTCGAAGCCCCGTCCTCTTTCTACATATTCATTATGGTTAAATGAACGGTCACTAATTGGATCTACAGCCATTAACCTTCATCCTCCAGAGCTGCCTTTAAGTGATCTTACCTCAGCCTCTGGTCTCTCTCTATCTGCTTTCTCTCTGCTCTCTCTCTGGTCTCTCTCTGTCTGCTTTCTCTCTGGTCTGTCTCTCTGTTCTCTCTCTGGTCTCGCTGGTCTCTCTCTAGAGTCTGGTGTCTCTCTGGCATCTCCTCTCTCTCTCTATGCTCTCCTTCTCTTTGCTCTCTCTCTCTCCCTCTCTGTCTTTGCTCTCTCTCCAGTCTCTCCCTCTTGTCTCTCTCTAATCTCTCTCTCTCTGGCCTTTGGTGTCTCTCTGGTCTCTCTCTTTGCTCTCCCTCTCTATGTTCTCTGTCTCTCTTTGTTCTCTCTCCGGTCTCTCACTTGTCTCTCCTTTTAAGTCTTTCCCTCTGGCCTTTGGTGTCTCTCCGGTCTCTCTCTTTGGTATCCCTCTCTATTCTGTTTCTGGAGTCTGGTGTCTCTCTGGTCTCTCTCTTTGCTCTCTCTCCGGTCTCTCTCTTTGGTCTCCCTCTCAATTCTGTTTCTGGAGTCTGATGTCTCTCTGGTCTCTCACTCTCCTTGCTCTCACTCTCTGGTCTCTCTATCTGGTGTTCTTCTCTCTGCTCTCTCTGGCCTCTCTTATCTCTCCCTCTCTTTGCGCTCCCTCTGGTCCCTTGCACTCTCCCTCTCTTTGCTCTCTCTCTGGTCTCTCTCTTTTATGCTTAACCGAGTGGAACATGTGGTTCATCCAACATATTCATTATGGTTAAATGGCCGGTCACTAATTAGATCTACAGCCATAAACCTCATCCTCCGACGCTGCTTTTAGCCAATGCTAGCTCCCTGCACACTGCGTCTGTTATCACATGACAGATTACATTAAATGGTAACCAAGGCGTGATATTAGGGAGTAGCTGATTATAGTACGACTTCTATAAATACTGCTACTACTGCTGCAAGAAGCGAGGCCCAGACCCAGCTTATGAATGTGCAATTAGACCTCAATAATCTGATTCTAAATTGTTCCCAATACCAGAGAGGAAAACTGACACTAGGGAAGGGATTATGAAACTGACAAACTGAAACCTCTCTGGTTTCTCTCTCTCTCGCTGGTCTCCCACTGGTCTTTCCCAGGTGTCTCTCTCTCATCTCTCCCTGTTGTCTCTCTCTCTCTGGTCCCTTTCTCACTGATCCCTCTCTCTTTGCTCTCTCTGGTGTCTCTCTTTTTGCTCTCTCTCTCTCTTTCTCTGGTCCCTCTCTCTGGTCTACCTCTCTGGTCTATCTCTCTGGTCTCTCTATTTGGTAAAACCCTCTTTGCTCTATCTCTCTGGTCCCTCTCTCTTTGCTCTTTCCCTGGTCTCTCTTTTTGCTGTCTTTCTCTGACCAATCTCTCTCTGGTCTATCTCTCATGGTCCACCTCTCTCTAGTCCCTCTCTCTTTGCTGTCTCTTTGCTCTCTCTCTCTGGTTAGAATAAGATACCAGACCAATCAGGCAGAATAATTACTTCTACTACTGTTGCGACAAAGCAGGCCCAGACCCAGCTTGTGCATGTGCATTAACTGCTAGATAATCTGGTTTTCAATAGTTCCAGATACCAGAAAGGAATACCGACACCAGGGAAGGGCTTATGAATAGAGAAAGTGAACACTAGCCTTCATAAAGACCAGACAGGGGTCGAAAGGCGTCGCTATGTCCTGTGAATAGTAAAGGATTTTTAGTCTAGTCAGAGCGCCTTGGACCATTTCCTCTTTGTATTCTACTTTGTTTTCCCACAGATCCTCGACGAGAACCTGACCACGTTTATCCGATATGTTCTGATTCCCGTAGGCGCTCTCTCCTTTCGCATTTAAACTAAACAAACTTAGGCCTCACGCTGACCTCACTAACTACCATACGGTACGGAGCGAAACCGTTATAAGTCGCAGAGGATTTTAAAGTTATAATTGCCTTAGTTTGATCACATACATTTGCTTAAATCTAAATTGTCTCCAGAATGCAAATATGTGTTTTTCTTCTCTGCTCCTCTGGTTCTATATCTAGTCAAGCTCTCTCTCTAGTCTCAGGTGTCTCTCTGGTCTATCTCCCTCTCTTTGCTCTCCCTTTCTCCAGTCTCTCGCTCTGATCGCTCTCTCTCTTTGCCCTCTCCAGTCTTTCTTTCTGGTCTCCCTCTGGAGTCTCTCTCTCTCTGCTATCCCACTGGTCTCTTTCTCTGATTTCTCCCACTCTGCCCTCTCTGGTCTCTCTCTCTCTGGAGTCTCTCTCTCTTTGCTCTCTATCTTTCTGCTCTCCATCTCTTTCCTCTCTCCATCTGGTCTTTTTCTATGATCTCTCTCTTTGCCCTCTACAGACTCTCTCTCTCTGCTCTCCCTCTCTTTGCCTTTCTCACTGGTCTCTTGCTCTGATCTCTCTCTCACACACTTCAGCCAAGGCTTGAAGACTTTTTCAACGACAACACACGGCATATTCTCACAGTTTTACCGGCTATTTCCAATACGGTTTCACTGCAAATGGTAAATCATCTGAATCTGAATCGCCTTTGTGGTTTGTGTTTTGAGGGTCTGAATAAGCAAAATCTATGTGGCAAGATCTCAAAATTCTGTTTTTGCCGTTCTGTGGTTACTCTCTCTCTGCGGCACATAATTATAATCGCCCCAGATCTACGCCCTTAATCGCCGCTAACTTGAAAAAGGGTGTCAATTCTGTCATTTAAAAGTGTTTCAACCAGAAATAACCAAAGCACAACGAAGGCCCTGTCCTCACATAAGTCAAATTCAGGCCTTTGCAAGAATACTGAATCGATCGTGGAGCAAATGCCCATAAAAGAAAATTGGCTCGAGCTAGCTTGTGTTCAAATCAGCTTCATTCTTTCTTTAGCTAACACTTTGGTGATGTTAGGCCCTGTGTCAGTCCATTCTTGTGGTCTGGATGAGGCCTTAGCTTAGAACTTAGCACTTAGCATGTGTTAAATGCCATTTGGGGGCAACAGAGGCTCAGTTGATATAAATGAGCAATAATAACTTGGAAGCATAGCCTGAACTGCTTGTCCCATTGGCAAATATGATCCAAATCTAGTCCATTGAAATGCACGCCATCCAAACACTGAGGCTGGATGTTGATTGCTCCGACGCTGCTTCCGTTGCAAAGTACCTTTCTTAATACACCTTTTAGAACAGATAAACGTCGGTGAGACCTGAAATCACCTCAAGGACCTGCTCACGTTTGATTCTCTACATCAACTTCTTAGATCAACCACGTCTGCCACTGCACACCGACACACGCTGGAATTGATATTATTTTTAGCTCGTTAAAAAGATAAATAAGTCGTCTGTAAATAAAAGCAGACGAAGGAGAGCAGACTTGCCCTTATTACGTCTGTTAGAACCAAAACAAGAAGAAAATGTCCAAAGATCGGAACAGTGCGATGTCTAATGAGCTCGCTAACAGCTTTTCACTAGGCGTTGGTGTTAGCGGAGAAACTAATGACGGTTCAGGTCAGAATAAATATGAGAGAAATATAGCAGAGTGAAATTCAAACACAAACTAACACTGATTTATTATGCTTTAAAGTCAGAGTGACAGCTGCTTTTGAAGACAGACAGGAGGGACCTGAAAGAGAGTCCAGAGAGAGGCCAGAAAGAGAAGGGGCCAAAGACCAGGGAGAGAGAAGAGAGAGAGAGAGAGAGACCAGAGAGGCCAGAGAGAGACAAGAGAGAGACCAGAAAGAGAGGCCAGAGAGAGGGGCCATAGACCCGAGAGAGAGAAGAGAAAGAGATTCCAAAGAGAGACCAGAGAGAGAGGCTAGGGAGGCCAGAGAGAGACCAGAGAGAGACCAGAAAGAGAGTCTTGAGAGAGGCCAGTGAGAGGGGCCATAGACCAGAGCGAGACAGGAGAGAGAGAGAGACCAGAAAGAGACCTGAAAGCCCAGAAAGAGAGGCCAAAGAGAGGCAAGGGAGATACCCGAGAGAAACCAGAGAGAGGGGCCATAAACCAAAGAGAGACAAGAGAGAGAGAGACCAGAAAGAGGCCAGACAGAGACCAGAGGAATGGGGCTATAGACCAGGGAGAGAGACCAGGGAGAGAGACCAGAGCGCTCTCCAGCCATAGTTTCTGATCGACAGCCTCAGTCCTGGATCCACAGCCTCAGTCATTCCCCTGGTTATGGTCTTATCAATTGCAGTGTATGCAAAACCTTAAAAGCAGGTCTAACACCTCAGGCTTCCCTCGTCTTCTCGCCGCATTGATCCCGTCTCTCTCCGTATCGCTGCATCATTACGATCTGCTGTAGCACACGCTGTATTCATGCTGTAAATGCCAAAGCCATTTCTCACGGCGCCGGCGCTAATGCCAACACGCTACACGCACCAGTACCATTACGAGCTTCCATTCTGCATAATCGCATGAATGTAAAGAGACCGAGGCTGTGGCAGTCCACCCATAATGACTACGAGAAGTTTAGGAGCAAAAACCAACTCGCGTTTATTTAATGTTCACTTCATCGAGACCTGCTTTAAGGTTATGTCAACAACTAACATTTTATGACGTTCTTAAAAGAATGTGTATTTTTGAGTATGTACTATCAAGTCTCATGGTCT
>OZ035838.1:7942119-7947119 GCA_964034765.1 Knipowitschia caucasica | reverse complement strand
TAGACTTTCTGATGATGAGGTGAATAATGTGAACGCATCAGCTTTATATATGGATCTACAGCCTCAGTCGTCCCACTTCCTGGTGGTGATAAATTACTATAGTAGCCACGGCTGCCCTGGGGCACACTGACAGAAGCGAGGCAACCAGTCCATGGCATCGGCCTCTTTACTACCACCAACCATCCACAAAAACTAGACAAGTGTGCGTGTGTTAAAAGTGTGTTAAGGTAGTTCCGTGCACGACCATAGGGGGCGTATCAAATTTTCTGGGACGGAGTGTTTCGGCCCTGACACACATTTTCACTATTTGTAGTTCAGTTTGCAGAAAATAATTCACCCAAAACGATAACGCATCATTTAGGACTGAAATATGAACCCCTAGCCATGGCTGCCCTGGGGCACACGGACAAAAGCGAGGCAACCAGTCCGTGGCATCGGCCTCTTTACTGCGACCAACCATTCACACAAACTAGACTCATTCTAATGTGAGTGAAGTGTCTTGCCTAAGGACACACCCACAGTCTGACACTTTACAGCCGCAGCCGCCTCACTGTGGCACCTGGTGTTCCCACAGGTCTCCCATCACAGCACTAACCAGGCTAGTTCAATGACATCACCATATAAGGATTGACCAATCAGATGCCTTCAATCACGGAGGGATCTCCAGAAAGCATTAGCAATCGATTCAATGCATTCTTTTCAATTCAATGTATTCTTGTATTGCCCTAAATCACAACAGTCGTTTTCTAGGAGGACTTTGTTGTGAATTCACCAACACAGATCAGAGAATCAAACAGACACAGAGAACACGATAATAAAAACACAAAGAGTCGAGTCATGGGTCCATAAAGGCAGTGACCAATGTCCATAAATGTTGATCTATGTCCATCAAATGTCCTCTCTGTGCTTCGACGCTCCTGCACCGGTGTGAACGCCCCGAACGCCCCGAACGCCCTGAACGCCCTGAACGCCCCGAACGCCCTGAACGCCCAGAACGCCCAGAACGCCCTGAACGCCCAGAACGCCCTGAACGCCCAGAACGCCCTGAACGCCCCGAACGCCCTGAACGCCCCGAACGCCCTGAACGCCCCGAACGCCCCGAACGCCCCGAACGCCCCGAACGCCCAGAACGCCCTGAACGCCCAGAACGCCCTGAACGCCCCGAACGCCCCGAACGCCCCGAACGCCCCGAACGCCCTGAACGCCCCGAACGCCCCGAACGCCCCGAACGCCCCGAACGCCCAGAACGCCCTGAACGCCCAGAACGCCCTGAACGCCCTGAACGCCCAGAACGCCCTGAACGCCCAGAACGCCCTGAACGCCCAGAACGCCCAGAACGCCCTGAACGCCCAGAACGCCCTGAACGCCCAGAACGCCCAGAACGCCCTGAACGCCCCGAACGCCCTGAACGCCCTGAACGCCCGAACGCCCCGAACGCCCCGAACGCCCTGAACGCCCTGAACGCCCAGAACGCCCAGAACGCCCTGAACGCCCAGAACGCCCTGAACGCCGAACGCCCTGAACGCCCCGAACGCCCCGAACGCCCCGAACGCCCCGAACGCCCCGAACGCCCCGAACGCCCGAACGCCGACGCCAGAACGCCCAGAACGCCCTGAACGCCCAGAACGCCCTGAACGCCCTGAACGCCCTGAACGCCCCGAACGCCCCGAACGCCCTGAACGCCCTGAACGCCCAGAACGCCCAGAACGCCCTGAACGCCCAGAACGCCCTGAACGCCCTGAACGCCCTGAACGCCCTGAACGCCCCGAACGCCCCGAACGCCCAGAACGCCCAGAACGCCCTGAACGCCCAGAACGCCCAGAACGCCCCGAACGCCCTGAACGCCCCGAACGCCCCGAACCGCCCCGAACGCCCCAAACGCCCCGAACGCCCCGAACGCCCTGAACGCCCTGAACGCCCAGAACGCCCTGAACGCCCCGAACGCCCCGAACGCCCTGAACGCCCTGAACGCCCTGAACGCCCCGAACGCCCCGAACGCCCCGAACGCCCCGAACGCCCTGAACGCCCAGAACGCCCTGAACGCCCAGAACGCCCTGAACGCCCTGAACGCCCTGAACGCCCAGAACGCCCAGAACGCCCTGAACGCCCTGAACGCCCAGAACGCCCTGAACGCCCCGAACGCCCTGAACGCCCCGAACGCCCCGAACGCCCCGAACGCCCTGAACGCCCTGAACGCCCAGAACGCCCAGAACGCCCTGAACGCCCAGAACGCCCTGAACGCCCAGAACGCCCTGAACGCCCCGAACGCCCCGAACGCCCTGAACGCCTGAGTCCTGATTCATCTGAGCTCTCTCTCCGATGCTTTTCTTCTCCATGAATCTTACAGCTTTCCTTTTCTCTCCATATTTCAACACCTTCAAATACATATCGCCCACGCCTGTCTCCCCTTTGACTCACCCCTTATCCCCTCTTTTTCTCTCCTCTCCTCTCTTCTCTCCCCTTCTCTCTCCTCCCCCTCCCCTCTTCTCTCCTCTTCCCCTCTCCTACCCCTCTACTTTTCTCTCCTCTTCTCCTCTCCTCCCCTCTCCTCTCCTTTCCCCTCTCCCCTCTCTCCTTTCCCATCTCCCCTCTCCCCTCTCCTCCCCTCTCCTCTCCTTTCCCCTCTCCCCTCTCCTCTCCCCTATCTCTCCCCCGCCAGACGCATTACTCTCCTGGGATAGCAGCTCCTCGTGGACAGCCCTCACTCTTCACTGCAGTCTCCAGAGGTTTGAGATGTGTTTTTCTGTCTTCGTTTCCCGTCGGAGAGCTTCAAAAATTCCCGTCGAGAATGACTCCTGGATAATCCCGGCTGCTTTAGTCGACACTTCACCCTGACAGACGGAGGACGGACGCAGGAGCCGAGTCCCAAGAGGTGTTTCTGATTTAAGGGACAGTGGAACGTGCCGCTGTGGAGTCGGGGGAAAAAGTAGTTTGGTCGAAGTGTGGCTTTGCACAGTGGTGAATTTCACTCAAAAATACTCTTGGTCTGTTCAAACGAAAGAACTGTTTTGATAGAAGCTTAAATATTCTACCAATTTGATCAGTTTGGTAAAAATTGCCCATGTCTGTTGGTTTGAAAGGGATTCCAGGTGTTGAAAAGTCACCGTAACAAAAAATGTGGATTTATTCTCTGTAGAAATCAGCAGAGAATCAATCCACAAACGACTAGACCAGGTGTATATCAAGACTTTATATGAGCAAGGCAAGTTTATTTGTATAACACAGTTCATACACAAGCCAACTTAAAGTGCTCGATAACCTTTTAACCTGGATTCGAACATTGACAGACATTGTCTAAAATTTTCAGGAAGACTGTCCCGGATTATAGCTGCATGAATCTGAAATGATGCCTCCCCAGGTTTAGTCCTGACACCAGCAGGAGGCCAGTCCCTGTGCTCCTCTAAGTCCCAGCAGCACTCATGTAGCCCCGCCCCGCCCCGCCCCTCCTGTCCAAAAGTTTCTGTCTCAGTCCTGTAACGATATGATGTCATTGTACCTCTCTGACATCACTATGACATCACCATGACATCACACTCAGAGCAATTCTCTGTCCTTTAAAACAAAAGTATTGCTCATTAATTAGTTCTGGTCGTGAAATGATTTTACAAACGTTTACAACCTCAGCTCCTCCCTCTGGTGGCAGTATTTGGCTAGTGCAGGTTGTCAGCATCATCTACCATTCATATTTGTTCCACCATCTACTTCCAAACAAATATAATATATAGCGTTCTAAAAGAATAAATGACAGAGTTAATAGTCTAATAATAATTTTGAATGGCTGAAAAAATGCTTAATAATTCTCTCTTTATGTGAGAAAAGTTTAAGATGAATGATCCCTTTTGTTTCTTGAATAGTCTGGTGTTTGTCCCAACAGAAAGAGTTGTATAAGTAATAGAAACCCATGGTGTCTTTTGAGTTACTATTTGACTCTTTGAGCTTAGAGTAGATTTTTTTTTACTTTTCTGTCTGAAGAAACCGATCTAAAGATGTGACAGAAGCCCAAAAAAGTTACATTATTTGAACTATTAAGCAAATCTACAGAACTCTCAAGTTTCATCAAAAGCTAAAATGGTAATAACGGTTCAGATTGGATCACATCGCGGTGGCATGTGTCCGCAATCCCTCAGATCTGTCCTCTCCGTAATGAACCTTATTACTGCTCCTCAAATACTCCTCCTGTCACCCACTTCCTGTCTCCTAATTCCTTTTCATTTCCACCAAAAAATGAGTCCCGCGAGAGCCACTGTTCAGCCGGATCATTATCGCCTGCACTTCAGACAAAGACACGGACAGAAACCTGAAAAATCTCACTGCTCTGACCCGAGTCCGGAGCTCGTCTGCCTCCGTCTGTGACTCTGGTCTCAAACTCAGGAAGTCTCCATCACTAATATTGTGGATTATTATGAGAAAAAAACAGAAATCGCCAAACACAGAGATATGTGTGGGTTTCAAGACTTTGCAGATTTTCAAACAGATTATTGTAGCATATAATCTACAATGAACAGAGCTACTGTATATCTCTTATGGTAAAGATCTACAACCTCGATCCTGGATAAACAGCCTCAGTCCTGGATCTACAGCCTCAGTCCTGGGTCTACAGCCTCAGTCCTGGGTCTACAGCCTCAGTCCTGGATCTACAGCCTCAGTCCTGGGTCTACAGCCTCAGTCCTGGATCTACAGCCTCAGTCCAGGATCTACAGCCTCAGTCCTGGGTCTACAGCCTCAGTCCTGGATCTACAGCCTCAGTCCAGGATCTACAGCCTCAGTCCTGGATCTACAGCCTCAGTCCTGGGTCTACAGCCTCAGTCCTGGATCTACAGCCTCAGTCCTGGATCTACAGCCTCAGTCCTGGATCTACAGCCTCAGTCCTGGGTCTACAGCCTCAGTCCTGGATCTACAGCCTCAATCCTGGGTCTACAGCCTCAGGCCTGGATCTATAGCCTCAGTCCTGGATCGACAGCCTCAGTCCTGGGTCTATAGCCTCAGTCCCACTCCCTATG